>CAUYQV010004971.1:0-11987 GCA_963574575.1 Galagoides demidoff
ACCTGTGGTCCCAGCTACTTGGGAGGCGGAGGCAGGAGACTCGCTTGAGCCCAGGAGTTGGAGGTTGCTATGAGCTGTGATGCCATGGCACTCTACCCAGGGGGATAGCTTGAGGCTCTGTCTCAAAAAAAAAAAAAAAAGGAAAACCTCTGGGGTGCTCCTTCAGCAAAACAGAGGGTCTCCTGATTAAGCTACTTTGAAAACCGTCATTCCCCGCTGATTCCTCTTACCCCTGGAGCCATCTGCTTCTTTGCTTTTCTCTTTTCCACCGGAGAGTCCCCAGAAGCCATCTGGGTTTGTATGGAGCATTCACCCAGTCTGGGACCAGCCAGCAGATTGCTGGAGTGATTCAGACCGCCAGTGATGGGGACCAGTCCTCGGATGGAGGGCATGTCACTCAGGGTGAAAGAAGAGGCACATTGAGGAAGGTTTTCGGATTTGACTGTGGGCTGAACGTAGTAATAAAGGGAGGCAGGGATCAACAGGGGTGCCCAGATCCCTAACTTGGAAGAGTGCAAGATGAGGGGTCTCAATGTTAAAGACAGAATTATTGGAAAATGCCATTTTAAAGTTGGAACACAGAGCCAGGTTTTTTATATTAATCCATCATCAGAGGAGAAACCTCTTGGTGAGACGGCATGGAGAATCAGAAGCGATTTTCACATTCTAGAAGTAGGTGACTTTATAATCAGTTCTGGTAAAGAGGTTCCCTTTTTGGTTTTTGTTGACTTGCATTGACAAGTAAGAAACATGCTTCTATAGGAATGAAGGGTCAGAATCTCTTTGTTGACCGGATTTTCTGGGTATTGGGGATAGCAGTGCTGTAAATGCCTGGAACACCTCAAAACCTCTTCCTGATAATAACACCTCCCTCCACTGCCCCCCTACCCTGAGTTCCAGTCCTCTGGTTCCCCAAACTAGAACTTAACTCATCCCTTTCTAGCCTGTCTGCTTCCATGTTAATAGATCTAGCATCAATCACAGTACTTTCTAATGTGAATACTTGTTTCACCCGAGTTACCAAAATGGATGTCCACCCCAGCTTTCAACTTACAGTTCAGTCCTTAACATTTCTACCAGTAGAATTAACTTAACCCCCGCCCCCCAAAACCATACCATGTTCCAGAAGACCTTTTATGCCACTGTTTAATGAGTCATCCTTATATTTTAGATAGGAGTGCAGGGCAGTCTTCACACCCTGGGAAAAAGTACAAAAGTACCATAAATATATGTGTACGTTGGACAACTGCCCTCCTCCCTCCCTTCTCTCCTTAATTCTTTCCTTGGTTATATCCTAAGCATCTGACATGTGCTTGGTACCAGGCAGGGATACAGCAGCAAGCAAAATAAAATCTCTTAGCTTGGGAACCTACATGCTAGAGCAGTGGCTCTCAACCTGTGGGTTGCGACCCCTTTGTAACAATGAAAATACATCATGGCATTAGGAAGGTTGAGAACCACTGTGCTAGAGGAAAGAGATAATTGATATATAGTTGATATCAATTGATATACCCTCACCTGGGAACTCTAAATTTCACCCAGCCATGGATTGCTACCGATTACCCTCTCCCCATGGCCCGAGAGGCCTCAGAATTACTTTTTGATCTGTGGGCTACACACTGCAGGGTATGTTAGCAGGCATTAAGACACAGACCTCCTTGTCTCCATCATTGCTTTCAGGTGACCAGTGCATCGTCAATGACCAGTAATATTTTTAGATGAATCATTTTTTTTCTCTGAGTAGCAGGTCTTAACAGTTGGCTTAAAATATTCATCAAGCTGTGCTGTAAATGGGTAGGCTGTAATCCAGGCCTTATGGTTGCATTTACAGAACACAGGCAGAGCAGATTTAGCCTAATTCTTAAGGGCCTTAGAATTTTCAGAATGGTAAATGAGCACTGGCTTCAACTGAAGTCACCAGCTGCATTTGCCCCTTACAAAAGAGTCAGCCTCTCCTTTGAAGCTTTAAAACCAGACACTGACATCCTCTACTCCGGCTATGAAAGTCCTGGGCAGTGTCTTCTGCCAGTTAAAGATCGTTCAGTGTGGTTGCTTTCATCAAAGATCTCAGCTACATCTTCTGGATAAGTTACTGTATCTTCTTCAGCAACACCTGCAGCTTCACTTTGCACTTTTATGTTATGAAAATAGCTTTTTTCCTTAAAGCTCATGAACAAACCTCTGAAGCTTCAGACTTTTCTTCTGCAGCTTCCTCACCTCTCTCAGACTTCATAGAATGGAACAGAGTTAGGCCGTGCTCTGGGGGAGGCTTTCTCTTGAAGGAATGTTATGGCTGGTGTGGCCTATTCAGACCACCAAACTTTCTCCAAAGGCACAAAAAGACCGTTTTGCTTTTCAATCATTTGTGTGTTCACTGGAGGCACAATTTTAATTTCCTTGAAGAAATTTTTCTTTATATTCAGAACTTGGCTAACTGCTTGGCACCAGAGGCCTGGCTTTCAGCTTATCTGGGCTTGTGATGCTTCATTTAGCCTGACCATGTCTAGTCAGGATTTAAAGTGAGAGATGGGTGACTCTTCCTTTCACTTGAACACTTAGAAGCCATTGTTGGGTTGTTAATTGGCCTAATTTACTTTTTAAAGAACATCAACATTTATTTAAAATGATAAAAAGGAAATGAGATATGAACATTTGCATGTAAATAATAGTAAGTAGCCTTTAATACATTACATGTGCTCATGGTATAATATTTACACACTGAACAAATTACATTTATACACAAACTAAATACTGGATTTAAAGGCCTGCTTATTGCTGTATACATCTATTACAATGAAGTAAAACCCCAGTACTTCAAAATATCTACACTTTTGATTGTTTTTAAGAAAAGAGGAGCAATAACGTTTGTTTTAAAGCTGACGAGAGAGTCACAACAGCAGCTGACGATGCAATCAGACTGAGAATTACAGCAGAAAACAGGACATACTTTAATTAGTCATAAAATGACATATTTTAAATATACATATAAAATTTCTACAAATCAAGTGTGAACAAAGAAACTGCAGAAGCCAAAATGGGAGGTGGGGGGGACAGGAAAACAACCTTCACTGGAAATAATAACTAACTTTGTGTGCTGAAAAGCAGAAAGAAATACAAATTCACTTAGATCTAAGAAATATCAAAATCTAGAAATCAGCAACTATGTAAGTGGTGGCCCCATTCTGCACATTAAAAAGCACCTTTATTTGTGTGCTCTGAAATCACAGCAGCAAGCTGATGTCAGAATAATAACCTTGAGATTATGTAGGGCACATATGGGCCACTGAAGTTGTTTTGGAATAAACATTTTCCAAAAGTGACAAAATCGTGCTCTGTGTAACTGGCCTAATTTCAATACTGCCATGTCTCAAGGAATGGGGGGGCCCAAGGACAGGGAGAGAGGCTGAGGAGTGGCCAGTTGGTGGAGCCATCAGAACACACACAACATTTATTGATTAAGTCTGTGGCACTACAAAACAATCACAATAATATCAAAGATCACTGGTCACAAGTCAGCAGAACGGATATAATAATAATGAAAAAGTCTGAAATACAGAGATAATTACCAACACGTGATGCACAGACAGGAAGTGAGCTGAGAAATTGGCTCTAATAGACCTGTTCAATGCAAGGTTGCCACAGAGCTTCCTTTTGAGCAAAACATCGTATCTGCAAAGTGCAATAAAGAGAAACACAGTGTAACAAGGTATGCCTATGGGTATAAGAACTCTGGTGATAAGAACTCCCTGGAACGATTGCCCCAGGGATGGTAATCAGCAAATTATAAAACTTTACTTTTTTTTTTTAAATTTATTGTTGGGGATTCATTGAAGGTACAAGAAACCAGATTTCCCCGATTGCATTTGTTAGGTAAAGTCCCTCTTAGAATTGTGTCTTGCCCCGAAAAGGAGTGGTACACACCAAGACCCCACCCCCTCCCTCCTTCCCTCTCTCTGCTATTCCCTTCCCTACTCTGCCCTCCTTCTTCCTCTCTCTGCTCACCCCCTCCCCTTGTCATTAATTGTTTTCATATCAAAATCGAGTACAAAGAAATCATGCTTTTCCATTCTTGTGATGCCTTACTAACAATAATGTGTTCCACTTCCATCCATGTTAATACAAAGTCTGTAAAGTCTCCATAAAGCTTTACATTTTAAGAGTATTTCCCAAAGTTATTGCAGAATTTCCTTCTCAATGGGAATGCTTGATAAATTTTGGAACTAAGATATGAATTGTATTAATTGAATGTGAATATCAGTGTTTAATTTCATTCAAAAAATTTTAACATCCAGTCTTTTCTCCAGGAATTTCCAATCTATTTGGTGATAGAGACATAGACACATGAATAACAAGTATGAGACCATTTCAGAGCATCATCAACCCCCTACCCCCATAATGAGTACAAGACTATTTCAGAGCATCATCAACCCCATCCCCCCATAACAAGTATGAGACCATTTCAGAACATTATTGACCCCCTCCCCCCAATAACAAGTATGAGACCATTTCAGAGCATAATTGACCCCCTCCCCCCATAACAAGTATGAGACCATCATCAACCCCATTTCCCCCTAAGAAATACATTCTGAATGTCTGTAGGAAAGATGTCTAAGTTCACCACAACAGGTGAATAGGAGACTAATAGATACCTATGCTTCTCATATTTATGATGGCTCAAATGAAGCATCAAAAGAAAAAGATAAAGTAGATGAAGGAAAAGAGAAATCTAATCAGTTCACAGTCTTATGTATAGCAGCCAAGATGTTCTGAAAAACAGAGTTTTATAACCACTAAGTTTGGAAATGGTTGTATTAAAAGATTTGCAAAATAAAGGTTCTGAGAAGTTCTGCAAATTGAAAAAAAACCTGTTTCCTCATGAAAAGTCTATTTATATCCTCAATGAAAATAAATTTGACTAGGTACACTCTGCCTAAGAAACTTTGCTTAGGAAACTTGAGAGAAAGATGATACTTTCAGTATAATTTCTATAGTTGATTGCTAGAGAAGTTTCCCTGGATGTGTAAAGCCCTGGAACCTACGAGAAGAGGCCACAGCATTTTCTCCTGAGCGTGAAGCTGGGTCTTGGCGTTGCTTTGTTGCCATTTTCCATTGATGATCATTCCTACTCTTCCTTCAGGAAAGTAAGAGGGAGAAAACACAGACTGAGTGCTTTCTGTTGGAAGGAAGGGAGAAAAGACAGGAGGGAGGGAGGGATGGAGGGAGGAAGGGTGGGAAGGACAGAGAGAGGGAAGAATGGAGGGAGGGAAAGAGGGAGGGAAGGATGGAGGGGGGGAGGGAGGGATGGAAAAGGAGGGGAATGGAGGAGAAGGAAGAGGAAAAAGAAGGAAGAAATGTAAAGGGAAGTAATATTTGCATTTTCTCCTCTTATCAGCACCTGAGACTCTAAGCTCTAGCCTAGGAGAATTTAGATATCTTCTCTGTGGCTATGTAAATTCACCCCCTGGTACCTCCCAATTCTCTGAGCTTACGTCCTATACCCATAAAAATGGTAGCCAATACATCCAGAAACATTCTGAGTAAGCTGATTATGACAACTTTCTCACAGACTGAGGATTAGCTTCCAGGTCCTCTCCAACTTAACTAGGTTCTGGTGGGAGGTAAAAGAGCTGTTAGCTGCTGTTGCCTGCAAAGAGGTAGTTTGCTATCTATCAGAGAAGTCAATTTATCAGTCTCCCTAAATGTATTAAAGTTTAAAAAGTGATTTTTTATTCCTGTCTTTGGAAGACTAAGGCTCGCTATCATCCCAGTTGTTGCCTTCTACATCTTCCTTGGCTGTTCTGAGGAAATGTGTTTGGTGCTACCAGCAAGAGTTTACAATGAGAAATTGGTTACCTCACTGAGCAGAGAACCACTGAGTATGTGGATCAATGTGCTATCATTGGAGAGCATATTAGCCTGGGTCCTTATGAGCTGGTCCTAAAAAAGCATTTCTCAGGGATTTAGGAAGGAAATGCTCCCAACAGAAACCAGTGGGTGGGGGGCAAGACAGGAGGAGGGGAAGACACCCAACAAGGGTGTAATTTCCACCAGCCCTGGCCTCATCCCCACCAGGGGACCTCTAGAGAATAAATCACATCTCAGAATTTGTCCCGACTAGGGGCAAAAGAGCTCACCTTTCACTCTTCTGTACTCACGGATCTTTGCTAAACGTCAGCCCAAAGGATCTAAAAGTCAGCCCAATGGCACTTCAAACTCTGCATTAGACCAGTGACAGACGTCCAAAGGGAGTCAGTGAAAAGGGCACTCAAAGAAAAATCAAACAGAAACCAAGGGAGGAGTAGAGATCAGGGTGTGGGCACAGGCTCTAGAGTGTCTGATAGAAAGGTTGTGTGTCAGTAACCACCAGCTCTAGGCCATGGTGATCTAGTTCATTTTCTCTCTTTCTTTCACTTTCAATAATATCCATCTCTTCCCTGTGCAATGAATTCAGAATAACCAAGTTAACTCTTCTTCCTCTTAAAGGGTCAAATGCTTTTAGTGGCATCGCTTTGCTTTTATAGTTCCTTGTCTTTGAATGTGGTGATGATAGCATCTTTGCAACAATTTACCTCTAAATCTTATTTATGTCTAATCTTATATTTGCATTGTGCAGAAATAGGGAAGGGCTTCTGTAGAGAGGCCAGTTCATAGCATCGGAGACAGAGGTGTGAAGGTAGCTGCCTGGGTGCCAGTGAACTCTTTGTCACTTGTTCTGCATCTGAGTGGTTTTCTTCAGAGATGAGTAAATTTCACTTTCCTCCAGTGGAAGTGCCATTTGTTCATACTTTGAAAAGTAGCACTGATAGATGATTCATTAGCTTATGTATATTCTAATATGGTCTGAGAGTTAAAAATTACTTTTTTCAGACCTTTGTGGATCTTATGACTCATTTTAGAATATTTCCCCCTTATTTACATTTTATTACTTGACTCTAGAATAAAAATTAGAATCTGACATGAGTATTTTATGACCCACACTGTCGCTTCATTCTTATGCATACTACCAAGTGCCTGCAATTAAGTGAAGACAAATGGAGGATTGCAAAAAGTAATACCACTCAAAATTAAGGAGTTTGGATATATACCTAGTAGGGGAATTTGAGTTTGGGAAAAGCTGAACTTCCAATCCATAGAGTCTTTTTATTTATGTATGAGAAGACCTTTTCCTTCACAACCAGGGATAACATTTACTTCACTGGCTTTCACTCTAACATTGCAGACCCTCCTTAAAACAGGTCACTTATGGGTGGCACTTGTGGCTCAAAGGAGAAGGGCACTGGCCCCATATACTGGAGGTCGTGGGTTCAAACCCAGCCCCAGCCCAAAACTGTAAAACAGGTCACATATGTATTTGCAGATGTGCTCTGGGCTTGCTTGCAAACAAATGTTATCAGAAGCCGAACAGCTAGCTCCATTTTCTTCCTTTTCCTCCCCAGTCCACCCCAGTGATGTCTACTAAGGCTTCAAATGTGAGGGAAGTTCCAGAAAGGTGTTACTGTCATCTCTGGAATCCCTTTCAGATGTACTCTTGTTGAATGCTATGCTGTTCTAAGATAATGTTCAGGAATCCGTCCCCAAACTGAACACAAGAGGCTGTGAGGTAGCACTAGCAATTCTGGAGTCCTCAATCTCTGAAGCTATCTTATATTTCAAGGAGAAGTAAGGAAATAACATCTCTCCAATTTTATGTTACACGCTGTTATCCAAATAATATTAAACCTTGGAGCTTTAATACTGATTTTTGTGTTTGTTTATGAATCACCTCTCTCTAGGACAAAAACATTAGGAGGAATTTGGATACAGACCAGAAAAGATGAAAGAGGAGTTCGTGAAATGTTTGCAAAATGACTCCACTCTCTGCTTCCCCAGCAAAATCTTCACTAAGTCCCAATGTCAGGGTCACGTTAGAGCTTTTGTGGAAGAAAGGAAAAAAGCAAAAGGGAATACTCCCATATGTCAAAGGCATGAATAAACTCAGCAAAGGGAATTTTACTGTGTGTATGCTTCATAAATCCATTCATGGAAACAAGGGAGTCCTCATCTGAATATATATTATTACAGTGGTTTGGGGAGAAATTAGCTATTGCAGTTAAGACTCAAGTTTCAAGTTTGGTACAAACTATAGATGTATCCTTTTGCATAAAAGTATATTAAAAATGTCTCTGCCAATCAGCTCCTTCCCACCCATTGTGCTTGTTTTTTCAGCTCCCACATTGGGTTGGAGAATGTTGAAGAAAATTTATTTCAAACTGTCTTTCAGAGTAATAAAATACTTTTGCTGATGCCAGCTGTGTTATAATGAATCTAGTTTAAAGAGTGAAAGGATGAAGGAAACTTATTGAGAAATTATAAGATTGAATCATTTGCTTACATATTTTGCCAAGGGCAAAGAGAGGGTCTGACTGCTAACAGGGTAATAAGAGAGATGAAGTCAAGAGAAGGAAAGTGTTGAAAAGCCTTGGAAATCTTGAGTCAGGAGGAAACTCCTGGCAGTAAGTAAGTGAGATGGTGCCAGAAGGTATGAGAGTATTATCAACACTGAGGAGATGAGATAGAAAACTAGATTAGTCAGTGCCACCACAGGAGTGTCTGGTAGATAGGACCATGTTTAAGGTTAATCTAGTACCAAAATAGCATTACCTAACATAGCTACTCAAGCTCAGTGACTTAAATCAATAAACATATATATGAGGCTTTTAAAGGTTGGGGATTTGTGCTGGGCTCAGCTGGGTGGTTCTTCTGCTCTCTGTGGAGCTCTACAACTATCAGGGAGATAGCTTGCTATTTCCTTCCTGGGCTGAGTAGGTGACTTGGCTATGTTCTACATGTCTGCTACTCTTTAGCAAACTAACCCCAGGTGTTCACAGTAATGGTGAAGCTACAAGACAGAAAGCTCCAGTACGGAAGTCCATTCCAAGCCTCTGATTGCATCATGTGTGCTAACACCCTACTGGCCAAAATAAGTCATGTGGCTGAGCCCAGAGTCAAGGGGCAGAGCAGGTTTCCCATGGGGGGTGGGGGGAATTACCATATTGCAAAGTCACCTGGCAAAGGAATGGGGACAAGGAAGGGAAAGAACCAGGTTATCTTTGCCTTCTACAATATTAATAATTCTAGGCTGATATTGATTTGTCATTTCTGCATTATCAGAACTTCATAAACAAAATGGTGATCAGGATTTGTTCATGCTCAGAATAAAGTGGAGTGACCAGGGAATCTGCTGAATGAAAGAATGTTCTAACCACTGGTGTACAGAACAATGATACCAACTCTAAACAGGAGGACACTTCAATCTGTTTTTTGGGGGGCACCCTTAAATAGAGTATTCCATGTTTGTTATTTAACGCTTGCTTGACACTTTCCTATATGCCATGTGTCTCACAACAATAATTAAGCAGTGCTATGATTATTTCCACTTGTTAGGGAGGTGGTAGAGATGACAGATGTATTCCAGCAACACCAAACAAAGTAACTGAAATGTGGAAAATTTCAACAGACCCCTGAGTATTCAGTTTATATGAGCAAACATATTTCTGGCTGAATTTACTGTTATGGAACTGAAGTAAATAAATCAAGCAGATGTTTAAGCTACATGTTTTCACAGCTTCAAAGCATATTAAGAATTTTAAAAACATTAACTTATTTGCCTTGGATTATAATAAATGCATTATAGCTGATGACCCATAATCAAATTACTCAGAACCTAAATATACAACCCCAATGAACTTGGGGTGTCATACTGTCTTAAATAAGGTTCCTTCAGAAGCAGATCCTGAGACAAGAATTACAGTAAATGTATTTTATTTAGGAGGTAATTCCAGGAAATACTGGAAGTAGAAAGGGCAGGGAAAGTTAAACTGATGCTTAGCCCCGTAGAACCCTGGGAATCGCACCAAGAAGCCCACCTCAGAATAACCACTCCTAAGGGCAAGGAAGCTGGAGTGTTTTACCCTGAACCTTGTGAGCCATTGTGGGACACATACTCTTGGGGGTATGTTAATTTCTTGACACTTATGGCCTGCTATGTGCTTGGGTAGAAGAACTTTCTGCCACTTCAGAGAAAGCCTTCAGTAAAAATGTTACCAGATGAAGAGGGTCCAGCCACCTGTCACTGTCAGCCAATATGCACAGACAGGGGCAGATCCACCAAAGTTTATTTGTCAGAAGGCCAGAGATTCAGGAGAACAGTGAGAGTAGCCTCTCTAAGACTTTTCTGTTCTTCCATTTCCAAAAAAACACAGTTTTAAACATAAAGTCTCAAAGAAAAGACCACATTAACTCTTATTTCAAATAATCAGCACAACTCAGTGACAATCTATTACCACATTTCCAAGTCAGAAGTTAAATTTCCTAAATCAATCTTCCTAAACTGTTCAAGATGGGCATCTTTAGTTTGAGAGCTAAATTTATAAAACAATAAGGATAAGAGACATGAGGTGAAGGTCATGTAGGACCTAAAACAACCAGACCAGCTGCATCATATCATCCCTAGCCTGCCTGACTCTATCTTATTCTCACTATATGTGCTTTCAAGGAGATGGAGATGTGGGCTGTTGGAAGTAGACAGTTGTTTCAAAGTGCTAAGGCCCAGGGGATATGAGTAGAGCACAGAAAAGTTTGCTGCACATACTTAATAAGACCAGAACAAGTTTTCCCCAGTGTGGCATAGAGGCATGTTTTCCCAAGCCATCTTTCTTAAATAAAAACAACACGGAGAACAAAGCTAGAGAGAGATAGAAAGATAGAAAGGAGGTGGGAAGGTCAATGTCCTCTCAGGAGGCAGAACCTAACCAATTATTGGAACAAGGAAAATTGAATCTAAAGCATTTTTAACTATAAAGTATTTTCCCAAGCCAATTTCTTCAAGCACCTTCCCTGCACTCTCTTCTAGTATTTTTATAGTTTCATGTCTTAAGTTTAAATCTTTTATCCAGTGAGAATCAGTTTTTTTTCCATGGTGAAAGGTGAGGGTCCAGTTTCAGTCTTCTACAGGTTGCGAGCCCATTCACCCAGTACCATTTGTTAAATAGAGAATCTTTCCCCCAGTGAATGTTTTTGATAGGCTTATCAAAGATCAAATGACAATAAGTGGCTGGGTTCATCTCTTGGTTCTCTATTCTGTTCCATATATCTATCTCTCTATTTTTATGCCAACAGTACCATGCTGTTTTGATGACTACTAATTTTTTTTTTTTTTTGAGACAGAGTTTCACTTTGTCACTCCTGGTAGAGTGTTCTCACATCATAGTTCACAGCAAACTCTAACTCTTGGGCTCAAGTGATTCTCTTGCCTCTGCTTCCTGAGTAGTTGGGACTACAGGTGCCAGCCACAACACCCAGCTATTTTTAGAGATGGGGTGTCACTGTAGCTCAGACTGGTCTGGAACTTGTGAGCTCAGGTGATCCACTCATCTTAACCTTGCAAAGTGCTGGGATTACAGGAATGAGCCATTGCATCCAGCCTAGCAACACCCCAAAAATATATTACTGAGATCTGATCAAACTAAAAAGCTTCTGCACAGCCAAGAGCACAGTATGTAAAGCAAGCAGACAGCTCTCAGAGTGGGAGAAGATATTTGCAAGTTATGTCTCTAATCTTGTCAATCTTATTATTTCTTTGTCTTTTATGTGTATTTCATTAACTTCTCATCTTTAAATGTTCATCGTTTTAAATTAGTTTTACTTTGTTAACCCTTTTCTAGCTTTGTTAACCTTTTCTAACTTTGTAAATTTCCTTATTTGATTAATCATGCTTTTGTCATTCTTACTATTTGAGTAAATGCATGTGAATTTTTCCTCTAAGTAACAGTTTAGCTGTACCATGTAAGAACTCACCTTGTGAGTAAAAGGTAGAGATACAGGGCTCATTGCTTGGAACTCAGCTACAACTCAGACTTTACCTTACAAATGTAAACAATGGAGCCTAATCATATGTGCCTTTATGTTAATCCAAAAATAAGAAAAATCAAGCTTAAAACAATATCCAC
>CAUYQV010004972.1:0-17153 GCA_963574575.1 Galagoides demidoff
TTCAGTTGGTGGCTTCTTCTGGTTGCCCAGAGAGACAGGCAGAGCATGTCTGTTGTCTTCTCCCAGTTCTCGGGTGCTGGGGCAGCCAGGGTGCAGTGGAACAGCAACAGCTGCACAGGAGTGTGCGTGGCTGGATTAGACCTCGTTCAGCCTGCCTGGCGATTGGGGGTCAGGAAACTGGCAGCAGCCAGATCAGTCCTAGTTCAGCCCCTCTGGGGCAATTGGTGGAATAGGGGAACTGTGGTGGCTAGATCAGTCCTAGTTCAGCACCCTGGAGCAGCCAGGGGGTAGGGGAATGGCAGCAGTAGCGCAGGGTATGCGAGCGACCAGATCAGTCCTAGTTCAGCCCCACTAAATTAGCTGGGGGGAAGTTGGGGACTACTTTACCGTCGCCCATTGGACGCATGTGGCATTAGCAAGCCAATCTGTGCCTTCCCAGTGTGGGAGCCTGGAGCGAGGAACTCCACCTCTGTTCGAGGGACGTATGTGGCTCTAGCAAACAGTTCTGGGCCCTCCAAGAGTGGTAGACCCCTCCACTACCACCTGCAGGGTGAACGTGGCTTTCCATTCTTGAGATACTTTGCTAAGAAGAATATTTTCCAGTTCCATCAATGTAAACATGAAGGATGTAAAGTCTCCATATTTCTTTAGGGCTGCATGGTATTCCATGGTATACGTATACCACAATTTATTGATCTATTCGTGGATAGATGGGCACTTGGGCTTCTTCCATGACCTAGCAATTATAAATTGGGCTGCAATAAATATTCTGATACAAATATCTTTGTTGTAATGTGATATTTGGTCTTCTGGATATATACCTTATAAAGGAATTGCAGGATCAAATGGCAGGTCTATTTTTAGTTCTCTAAGTGTTCTCCAGATGTCTTTCCAAAAGGAATCAATTAATTTGCATTCCCACCAGTAGTGTAGAAGTGTTCCATTTTCTCCACATCCACACCAGCATCTCTGGTTTTGGGATTTTGTGATATGGGCTACTCTTACTGGAGTTAGGTGATATCTCAAAGTAGTTTTGATTTGCATTTCTCTAATGATTAAGGATGGTGAGCATTTTTTCATATATCTGTAGGCCATGCACTAGACTTTTGAATTTCAAAGACTAGGGAAATTTCTTCCCAGAATTTTGAAAACCAAATGTAATGAAACCCTGCTTATAAACAAATATGAGGATAGACAATTTTTCTTTTGACAAATAATGAAAGTTTTAAAGAGAAACTTTCATCTACCATTACCATTCTTACCTAAGAAACAGGAAACTTTAATGCTTTAAAAGTATGAGAACATAATTTCAGAAGAAAGGCTATGCTTTCCGGGGAAGAGCTGATTGTAGCTTGCTCCTTTATGCTAGTGGAGTGTTGTGTGTGTGCACCGTGCACCTGGTGCTTCTCACTTTGTTACACATGGTACAAAGTGTAACAAGTTTGATCCAAGGACCTGTGTTTAGGAATGATTAGATTTTTGTTACATGGAATCAGTAGATATTTACTTTCTGTCCTGAAGCGAGGGAAAGATTAAAGGAAAAGGTGAAAATTCAGAGGTATTTAAAAAAAAATAAGATACCAGAAGTGAGACATAAGTACATTTTCCAGCATAAGTATAGCTTAGAAGAAGTCTTAGGAATGTGATTCATTGAAGAAAGCATTTGGCATCTACATCTGAAAAAAAAAAAAACCTGCAAAGAGAATGAGATGTAAAAAAAGAGGTTGAGGGAAATCTTCGGGGAATCTAATTAATTTAAATTTACAGGTTTTATTCTAAGTTTTAATCATGGTCAAAGTAATAATGAACATTGATTAAAGAAGAGAGAGGAAAATATTGGTAGAATAGCTGTTCTGAATAGGTAAATGGAAATTTTTCTCTTTGAAATGCTCTACTTGAAATAAATACAACCTGTCAAGCTTCTATGTAAATGGAGTAACTCTTTCTTGTATTTTATTTATTTATTTATTTTATTAAATCATAGCTGTGTACATTAATGCAATTATGGGGTACAATGTACTGGTTTTATGTATAATTTGAAATACTTTATTCAAACTATTTAACATAGCCTTCACTGCATTTTCTTAGTTATTGTGTTAGGATATTTATTTATTCTACCCTTAGTTTCTCATAGGAGTTGATCCATTAAAGATACATCTTTCCCTCTGTGGAAATGTTATTTTAAAATTTATAACATAGAGAACAGCAAACATTCATTACAAACTCATCCTGGAACAGCTTGGGAATAGCAAGGCTATGCCAGGAACTGAGGTCCTCCCTTTAAGATTGCAAAGAATTTATTTCCAAATGGCACCTTTCTTCCACAGTATGGCTGTTGGGGTCCTGGGAAGGTTTCTCTTCTTTTTGGGTGGCTGATAGCTGCTGTGACGTGGAGGATGGGGCTTTGGAAAACTCCAGTTGGATACTGAATTCTGTCTTGCTGAGCAGACATCATTTTCTTCATTGATCCTATGAAACAACTGTGCTACCTGTGATGAATCCAGATTAGAATTTGGGAATCTGTTTTCCATCAAAATGGAACATAATGATAGTTACATCCTAGGAAAAGCATGTGGATCATCAAACTCCTTATGTAACCTCTGTGCCAGCTCTAATTATTTACTAAGCACCTTCCAGGTATCAAGCATAATCATAATCAATGACAAATCTTTCCTAATGGTATTTTAACTCTGTGATTGTGACTTATGATTATTTATTCTAATTGGCTATGGCATGTTTTATATATTCCCCTTTAAGATCCCCCTAAGTAGCCACATTTGTACTCTCATTATACATGGGTGTGACCAGTTAGTCACATTTCTGTTATAAAATAATAATTACTAATAAAAACAAATATCACATAGAGCATTGTCAGAATATAGGGGACTCCATATTCAATAGAATTTTCACTTTTTTCTTGGGTTATATCTTACAATGTTATCTATAAACAATTAAAGGACCCTTTCTTCTTTATATCAAGTAATGAAACTAAGGATTTACACTAGATCCCAAAACACAGTTCGAAGAAAATAAAACACAGTTCAAAGAAAATAATTACATTGCTACTGTTTCTGATAATGTAGGTACTCTAATTATTGAATACAGGAAAAGTTTCCAGAGCCAAATTCTCCCTGCTTCTCAGGAGATGGTGTTTTGTAGCATCATTGAGGGGGTGCTTTAGGGAGATACTGTGAGGGGCAGTGGGCAAATATCTGGGGCGACATGAGGATATACTCTGTTATAGAAAGCACCTATAACCTCCTTTTCATATGTTTTCAACTTTAAAGAGGTACTTTGTTGCTCCTTAGTGTAATTTAGTATAAAGTAACAGGTAAGGGAGACAGTGAAGTGAAATAGGCAAAGCAAGGCTGGAGAGGTGACCACCCCTCTGGTGGATGTGGAGTGTGACCAGTGAGTTTCACCTTTCTCTGTAGCATGGAAGTTGAGTCTCCAGACTCTGGGCCTTACATTCTGGGTTTCTATCCCAGCTCTTTGCTTCCTAGTTATGTGACTTTAGCAAATCACCCAACTCCTCCAAGCCTCAGATCCTAAATTTGTAAAATGAATATAATAATAGTACCCCCTTTCAGGCTGTTACGAGAATTAAATATGTGAATATATCTAGAACTCTTAAAATGGGACCTGACACGTCAGATGTTTGTGTTAGTATGGAGCAGTGTTCTGTACAGCAGAGTGTAATCTTGAGAGACCGAAAAGCCAGACATTTATGTTTCATTTTTATCGTAGCCTTTTATGTTTCTTATTTTGTTTATATATTCTAATATATATATTTATGAATATGCAGCATACATATGTATTTCATAAATATTGCATATACATATATTGGAGATGCACAAATTTTTTTTCCCACTGATATGGTGGTCTCCTAATTTTGCTTTAAAATCTAATCTTAATTGGCTTTTCTTAGGAGGAAGCTTTATGTATAACAAATTGTATCTTGTATTGAGGCAAACTCACCAGAGTAGGGTATACTGTTTTTAAGACTAATTAACAACCCTACTAGATTTACTCAAAGTTTCCTTTTTCTTCTTTTAAATAATTTCTTCAGGATGTTCCCCACGGGGGCATAATCATTAATTATTTTGTTTTATTTTATATATAGATGCATTTCTTGGAGACAAGGAACCTTCTAAATTTCGTGTGTAGGTACGGAAAGACTTCATGGAGGCATTTGTAAATTATTCTTAACTCCTTTCTACCTCCCTTTTATTTACATTTTCTTCTATACATTAATATATTAATTTCCTCAATTATCTCAAAAAAAATCTATCTGAAGATTAGAATATAACAGAATCATTAGCTAGGTGGATGTTTTCCTGTGAAAGTTGGATATCTTAAAAATCTAATGCAAAGTGTATGTCCCTTTATGGCAAAGGGACCATATTATTACAACTGAAGAACAAACCTGTGGCATCAAATTTAAGGCTCCAAATTAGCAGGAAGCTTTTTGAAAACACCACTGTCATTACAGAACAAATACATGAAATAATTACTATCTTCAAAAAGTTCTAGAGAGGCTTACTTCCACAAGATGTCATTATACAAATGATCTTTGGAGGGCCTCAGAGCTCATGATAAAATTACCAAATTGCTTATTAGGAGGCAAACAACAGCTCTGCTGAGATAAGGGTAATAGGCTTAGAAAAGAACATCTCCGATGCAGTCCACCTACACAAATTCAGCTCCTACAGGAACGCAGAAAACACTTTAGAATTCATTAGCATGCCGTATTTACTCACAAGCTGCAAAAACATTGTGTTTGCATAATTTTATCAATCGTCAATAGCACTGCTTGCCAACATTCATATCTTTATTGAGATGCAAAATTAAGAGCAGGAAGAAAGTTTGTATCAATATTAATACTGAACTCACTTGAAAAGCTGACATTTATTAATAATGCATCTGGCTCAACATTCACAATGGTATTTAAAGGCTAAACACAGTCCTTGTGTTAGAAACTTTTTTAAAGAAATCCTGTTCATCAGCCACCTTATAGTATTGAGATATGTAAACCATTTTTTCCATTTCACAAATGGCTACTTCCCAAAAATTCTATTGAAATTTGGGATGGGTTGGATGTGGTGAAAACAAGAGCAGTAATAAGATGAAGATTACAATGCATTAAACATTTGATGGAGAATTGTGTTGGTGCAAAGCATATTAGTTTTAAAAACTCTATGTTTAGGGAACAGCTGGTGTGGGCTGAACATGAAAACAACTGTTGTAAAACAAATGTTAAGGAATTGCTATAAACAAGATTCCATTTATTTACAGTATGTTTTAATTCTCTTTCCTCTTTCTTCTCTCTCTCAGTTCTTTATCTATGTCCATCCTGGCCAATATAATTAGAATAGTGAGAGATTGTAGGTGTTTAGGAGTATGTGTGTTTGAGTGAAAGATGAGATTGTATGTATACAGATATTCTATATGTGATATGAAGTATATCAATGTATTTATGCATGTACACATATGTCCCATTTTTATAATTCTTTCATTTTGTTTTGGGGGGTTTTTGTTTTGTTGTGAGACAGAGTCTCACTCTATTGCCCTGGGTAGAGTTACCATGGCATCCTAGCTCACAGTAGCCTCAAACTCCTGGGCTCAAGAGATCTTCCTGCCTTAGCTTCCTGGGTAGCTGGGACTACAGGTGCCCCCACAACACCTGGCTAGGTGAAAAACCTGGCTAGTTTTTCTATTTTTAGTAAAGACAGGGTCTCCCTCTTGCTCAGACAGGTCTTGAACTTGTGAGCTCAAGCAATCCACCAACCTCAGCCTTCCAGAGTACTAGGATTACAGGTGTGAGCCACCTTGCCTGGTGATGAAGATGTCTGTCAGTCTCCTAGACCCCAATTATTCTTTGTGTGTATGTTTGTTTTAATGTATACAACTTAGTTTAAAATAAGTCAGTTAATATTATTGTTAAAATGAAATTCAGGAGTTTCTCTTCCCTGAGAAACAAATGAACAAACAAAAAGGTTTCAGTACACAATGAAAAGCAGAATTAGTTCCAGTTCAAAGAGCAAATTTTTTTTCATTGTCTCTAAATCTACTAGGTTTTTGATTATACATTATAAATATTTTTCTCAGAGAAATTACATTTTAGATCTTGCTTCCTGCCCTTTGTACTAGTCTCAGGATTCTAAATTCTGCCAAATATAAACATGTTTCAAAGATTTGCATGATATAGTTCTAGAAAAATGTAATGACTGTCAGTTACTATGCTTGTAATAGGTGGTAGATATTATACTAAATAACTTACACACCTATTTTTTTTCCTTTAATCACACTTCCAACTTGAAATTTGATGTAGCTGTGAACCCAAAATTAATAGAATATTCAATATTTTAAAACTAAAGCGCAGCAAACAGAACTGGAACAAGTTTCCTTTCCTTGTCTTCCAAATGTGAACATAGTAATATATAAGTATATGGATATTACTTTTTACTTCCTTGGTTTTATCTATATTTTCTTGCTTTATTTTTGGCCATACAACATCTGCTTTCTTTAAAACATAAGTGGAGTTCCTATGTGTAAGAAAGAGTGTATTATGATTTTTCTTCATAATAATGTCGAATATTTCCTGAGCAGTTAATTGCATTAAGGTTTTGAAGTTTACCCTAAACTAAATTTCTAATTAAATTCTCTAATATTACTGTGGTGTATTATTGAGCTGTGGATTAAACTACCCACCATTTTATAAGACTTCTCAGTTTTAGTATGTCCTGGGGCAAATGTTATATCATCGTTATATTAGAAATGAATTTTCTTAATGACATTTTGATGAATCTTTTCCTGAAGGGTTTCAACTTACTTTGCCCAAATCCATCAGGGGTACCATTATCTGTGGCAGGTATAGCTTCACTGGTGGGAATGCAAACTAATACGTCCCTTTTGGAAAGATGTTTGGAGAATACTTAGAGAACTAAAAATAGACCTGCCATTTGGACCTGCAATTCCTCTAGTAGGTATATATCCAGAAGACCAAAAATCACATTACAACAAAGATCTTTGTACCAGAATGTTTATTGCAGCCCAATTCATAATTGCTAAATCACGGAAGAAGCCCAAGTGCCCGTGGATCCACGAATGGATCAATAAATTGTGGTATGTGCATACCATGGAATATTTTGCAGCCTTAAAGAAAGATGGAAACTTTACCTCCTTCATGTTTACACAGATGGAGCTGGAACATATTCTTCTTAGCAAAGTATCTCAAGAATGGAAGAAAAAGTATCCAATGTACTCAGCCCTACTATGAAACTAATTTATAGCTTTCATAGGAAAGCTATTGTCCAATTATAGTCCAAGAATATGGGGACAGGGGAGAGGGAGGGGAGGGGAGAGAGGGTAGAGGGAGGGTGATTGGTGGGACCACACCTATGGTCCATCTTACAAGCGTACATGTGAATCTTTCTAAATGTAGAAGTAAATGTCTTAACATAATAAGTAAGAAAATGCCATGAAGGCTATGTTAAATCAGTTTGGTGAAAATATTTCAAATTGTATATAAAACCAGCACACTGTACCCCATGATTGCATTAATGTACACAGCTATGATTTAATTAAAAAATGTATTTTTTAAATAATAAGACTTAAAAGTAAAAATTACTTCCTGATCCATGAGTTGCAGAATGGCTATTGTGTTGGCAATCATGAAAACAACATCAATCTTCTACTTCTCTACCAGAACTCTCTGATGACCAGGTGCATTGACATTGAGCGCTAATATTCTGAATTTGTTTTTTTCAGAGCAGTAGTCCTCAACAGTGGGCTTAAAATATTCAGTAAACCATGCTATAAACAGATGTGTTGACATCAAGGCTCCATTTTTCCATTTATAGAACACAGGAAGAGTAGATTTAGCATAATTATTAAGGGCTCTAGGATTTTTTGAATGGTCAATGAGCTGTATGAGTTTCTAATAAGAGAGTTAGACTATTCTTTGAAGATTTGAAGCCAGGCATTGACTTCTGTCTAGCTATGAAAGTTTAAGATGGCATCATCTACACTAAAAATTTGGTGTAGGCCCCTTCATCAGTTATCTTACCTAGATCTTCCAGATAACTTGCTACAGCTTCTATATCAGCACTTGTTCACTGCAAATTTTCATGTTATAAATGTGGCTCTTTCCTTAAACCTCATGTACCAATCTCTACTAGCTTCCAACTTTTACTCTGCAGCTCCTTCACCTCTCTCAGCATTTATGGAATTGAAGAGAATTAGATTTTTGCTCTGGACTAGGTTTTGTTTTACAGTAATGTGTCTGCTTTGGTCTTTTAATTAGAACACAAAAACTTCCCCATATCATCTACTCCCTAGAGTAGCACTTTTTCCTTCAAAAACTTCTCTGCATTTACAACTTGGCTAACTGGCACAAGAGGCCTAGCTTTTGGCCTGTTTTGGTTTTTGACATGCATTCTTTGCTAAATCAATTTTAGTTTTTGATTTAAAGTGTGAGACTTGCATCTCTTCTTTTTCTTGAAGACTCTGAAGTTGTTGTAGGGTTATCGAATTGGCCTAGGGAGCCTGAAAGTCAGCCACCTACCTATAAAACCCCTTTTTATATACAAGAGACACATGGGGGAGATTAACCGAGCCAGATACATTTGAACAGGTTTAAGATGTCTGGAAATACAACTCTAACATAGCCAACTTTTTATTTTTGGGAGAAAATCCCTGCTGGGCTTATGATCCTTCTGTCTTTATCCATGGATCACCTCAATTCTAGAAGTTATCATGGACTGCAATTGTTATTGTTAGGTCTGATTATCATTTGGTGCCGTATAGGACTTTGGGCCTGATAATGCCTGTGAGAGTTGGACGTGAGGTCTCAGCACTTTACTGTGTATGTTTGCATCCTTACTAGCTATGAATTTTGGAAAATCAATTTCAATTTTCAATATAGTAACACTTTAATTATAATACATTATCCTAATCTTTAATAATAACTTATCTTTCGAAGATGTGTGATAAATAAAAAGCACAAGAAAGTTTTCCGTTCAAACTTTTACAGCAGAAGACCACATAGAAGAGACGTTTCTGAAATAAATCCCTTGGTCTCTCAGTGTTCCACAGAGACATGCTGGCTGGCAAGCGCATATCTGAGAATCCCAATTTCAGGTGCCCTTTTGTTCTTGTCTTTTTTGTGAGGCACAGGGATACTTATCAACATAACAACTGCATCTTAGCTTAGAAGTGCAGCGCCTTCTCTGTTCTCATTGTCTGGCCCTATTTGTTACTATGCTTTAATTGGCTTATCTATAAATTGGGAATAATAATAGTACTTAAATGGGCTGTTTTGAAAACAAAATGAGTTGATTTCTAGAATAGTACTTAATATATAGTTAGTTCTAATTGTATGTTTTAATCATTATCCTTGGATACTTACCATACAAACCTATACCATATGTATGTTTAAGTTTTCCTTTAGTTTCATGACAAACTGCTTTTTTTTTTGGGCGGGGGGAGGACAAACTCTCACTCTGTGGCCCTGGGTTGAATGTCATGGCCTCACAGCTCACAGCAACCTCAAACTCTTGGGCTCAAACAATCCTCTTGCCTCAGCCTCTCCAGTAGTTTAGACTACAGGCACTGGCCACAACACCAGTTAGTTTGTCTATTTTTAGTAGAGATGGAGTTTCACTCTTGCACAGGCTGGTCTCAAACTCCTGAGCTCAAGCAATCTACCCACCTCAGCCTCCCAAACTACTCTTTTTAATGATAAATTTTATTCAATTCTTATAGGCAACAGGAATCATATTTTTAAGTCATCTTCTCTTTTATTCACTAACTGTTTTTTGTGTCCATTTGCTCTGATTGTTCTGCCTACCCTTGGCTGTAATGTCAGTTGGTGGTGGTCAGAAAGCTCTCCATGATTTCTTCTGATCCCACTATTCTCCTCTTTTGATGGCCTTGTGTATTTGGTGGGATCTACCAATTAGAGTATACCCCTTTATCACAGGCTGACCTTACCCTAGTACTCCATCATTCTGGCCACTGTGACTGGCCTAGGCATGGAATGGGACCAGTTAGAATTCTCCCTTGGGCTTTTTACAGACTAGCTGGAAACTTCCTTGGCTTCTTGGGTTTGAAAGTATTTGAGTTCAGAGTAAGCAGCAACTATGCTCCCTGCCATGAGGATAAGAACCCTGTGCAGCAGGAGAGAATGAGGCCCATATACTCTTAAAAAACAGAGAAAATCCATGGGGAGATTTCTGCTACTGTTCCAAATTTACCATTCTAGTTGTCATGAAGACTAGTTTCATCCTTGCATTTTCTTTTGGTTTAAGCCTCTAAATTCTATACTCTCCCTTTTCTGACTGTTTTTGCTTAAGCTAATTCAATTTGGTATTTCTTTCACAGAGCATCCTAACTTACACAATACCTCTCTTTCAAGCAGCTACTTTTCTTTATTTTTTGGGAGATTTTTAAATGTTTCTTTCCATCTATAAATGATTATGTAGAAGTCATTCACACAAGTCATGCCCATGTCATAAGGGCATGGGCCATGTTTGTTGTAATGACTACACCTGCAATGTCTGACATAGTGTCTTCTGCCAGAAGCTAGATGATCAGGTGCTTGGGCTTCTTCTCCAATGAACCAGACAGAAGCTCTGTGTCCTAAAGCAGGAGCTAAGCGGTTTTCTTATGGGTGCAGTAGACAGGACCAAGGTTGCAGATAGATTTATCAAGTGTGCTAGAATATAAGGAGGGCCGTGGTGCTCTAATGGGAAGGAATGAGTTCTCATCCCTATGGCTGTTACCTATTGATAGGACCCCTCTATAATTACCTGTGGTGGAATAGATATACATACTTAGTACTTGGTGATAGGCATCAGTTGAGCTATCTGTTTCTATTGAGAAATTTGGAAACAGATAGATTCAGCTTAGACTTAGGTTATCATATTGGTTCCAAAAACCAATAAATATAATTTACAGCTGTTATCATATCAAAAATATTTTTAGTAATAATAAATTAAAATACACTAGGCTATCCCATTATCCTATTCTGCAAACAGTTTTATTTATTATGATTCCTACTGTAATATATATCTGTTGTGTTTTTAATCAATAATCTATAAAACAGGAATTCTTCTAAATAAAAATCATTAAAGCATTAAATGTCAACCAGCTAAAGAAAATTTGATATTTAAGATATTACGGGAGGGGGGTGGGCTCTCAGTGTGTGACACAACCATCTTGTATCCTCAATGAATCCCCAACAATAAAGTTTTCAGAAAAAAAAGATATTACATATGTGTACATACATTCTAAAACCATCTTTTGTTTTTTTTTAATAGAGAAATAAATAGAAAAAAAGAACTTTAAAAAATGGAGGAATTTGAATGTGTTCTTGAATTCTTGGTGTTGGACCGAATTTTTAAAACAAGAGTCCTCATAATCCTGTTAGATATTAAACCACCAAATAAGATCCACTTCAAAGATTATTTTCTAATTCCAGATAATGAAGTAATTTTTTCCCAAGGAAAGCAACCAAAATAAGAGAGACTCCCCTTGCATGATTCTGTGGAAGCTGAATTTGTTACTGACTGAAAATCCCCAGGTACTGTGTGGCTAACTAAGCTAAGAATGTGTGCACAGCAGTTGAGCAGCTTGACATCGAGAAACAAGGGTCTCCAGTTAGACTTTAATAAGAACAGAATCTTGGAGAGAGAGAAAAATAAAGAACGCCTTAAAGAGACTTGACTGCACTTTCAGACAATTAGGAGAAAAACCTGAGGTTTTGCATGAGGATGATAATAAGCACCCTTGGTATAAAATACGATTGCACCTGTTGTTTCAGACCAACTAGCAATTCTCATCCTTGTCTGGTACCTAAATGCAAATTAGAGCTGCCTTCCATGGAAGTTATGCATATTGGCACTTGTCCTCTGAATTCTTTCTCTTTCAGTCTCCAAGTTCAATTCAAACATCATTTATGCTATATGCTTCCACTCCTGCTATCAACTATACCTTCATGTGCATGGGCAACTTTGGGAATGCATTAAAGCTTGATTATACTCAAAGGGAAGGAATAATACACTGAATAATGAATGGAAAGTGTAAGAAAACTTACATAAAATAGGCTATTTCTGGGGATTAAACTGGATCTTATTAAATCAGACTTCACAGACTTCAGAAATTAAATTTTTTCAAAAAATTATACTGCTCATTATCCGGATATTCTCTGAAAGATAGACATGTCCTGTGTCTGACTGAACGCAAACTCCTGGGCTCTCAGCTGGGCTCATAGCATAAAAGGAAATTGAACAATAGCTTATGAATTCATTAGAAATGACAGCAATGTTTCTATCAAACATCTCATCTGTTTTATTGATGAGTCACATTAGTAGAATGAAAACTTTCACCACTTTGTATACAAAATTTAGGAAAGCAACATACAACAGCAATTCATAACATGTACACACTCGTCATCTGGTTTGTAAACCATTAAGTTTGGGCCTGAATACACTGTTTGACAGATGCTTCCAGCCTCTTAGGTTTTAAACAACAGTTTTCACTTGCCAAAATTCTCACTTCATTTTTATAAACATAAAATGAGGTGGTAGCAGCTGCTTCAGGTAAGTTAACAGTTCTCATCCACGCTTAGCAAATCCTAAATTACAAGCCACTTTTGTCAGAGGGGTAGAAATAGTTAGACTGGCACTTTGAAGTCCTTTGCTGGTTTCAATTTCAAAATCTTATTCAGGCACCATTCTTAAGTTTTAAATAATCCATAGAAATATCCAAATTCAAGCAACTTAATTTTTTTTTTTTTTTTTGCTTATTGCTGTACAGAATCAAAAGATTAGAATGTCTAGAAAAATCTATTTAACATGATGGTGTGTCTGGGCTTAAGGGCAGAGACAGGAAAACCAAGGGCCTAAACTCTGTGGAAAGGGGCATATACTATCAGGAAAGGATTATAAATGTACCCTGGAATCTGGGCGTGGTGGGCAGTCTAGGGAAGATAACACAAAAAATATCTA
Organism: Galagoides demidoff; assembly: GCA_963574575.1. Taxonomy (NCBI): domain Eukaryota; kingdom Metazoa; phylum Chordata; class Mammalia; order Primates; family Galagidae; genus Galagoides; species Galagoides demidoff. The sequence goes on from CAUYQV010004972.1 coordinate 13,011, forward strand.
TTGCCTTTTCCTCAAGACAGATTATCAAAGAAAACTTGGCTCAGGAAAATAAAAGATGCATGTAATTTTGTTTTACAGGATATTAGAATTAGCCTGGGAGAGAGATAGCTGGTCACAGTACACTCAAAACAAAGAGTAAGGCAAAATTATCCCAAAAATATGCTAAAGAAGATAGGCAATTAGAATTGAGGTCTTCATAATTGAAATTTCAAATATGATGAATGTTGGGGCATGATAGCAGTAAGCTTATCAGTTAGACAAGACTTTATTCATTTCTAGTTTCTTTCCTGATAAACTTTCTCTTTTTATGTTGTAGAACAACATGGAAAAAATACTTAACCCTTCATTGCATATATAGCTGATTTCATCTACTAATGTGTTGATTTTTAGTGTGTTCCTGAGAGTTACAACATTTTATTTGCCTCTGAGAAGGACTTATGGGAGCATGAAATAATGTGGAAGCCAGGATATTCATGCTACCCTTTCCACAAGTTAAGCCCTCATTTTCCTTATTTGATTGTTTTGTCTGTTTAAATGGTGGATTGTTTTTGCTTCTTACCTCTAGACTTGGCAAAGGACTTATGGGCATGGCAGTGGGTAAGTTAATCACAAATGCAACAGCAACCTTAAATCTTCAGTATATGAAACATTACAAATGTTGTTGAAGTTTTTTAAACTACTTTTGTATCTCCCTATATTGTATTTTCAAACACAAGATAAATGCTAATTGTTCACACAGGCATATATGCTTTAGATTTTCACAGTGTTATCAATGTACCTCTCCAAGTTCAATTACTAACTCAAATTGAGTACATTCTTTTTCTAATATTTTATTTTTCTTCACCACACCTGTGTAATTTGGAGGGGGGGGTTCTGGTTATTTGTATAATAGAATACAAATAGAAAACAGTAGGATGCAGGGCTATTTTTCCTAACTCAAAGTATCCAAGTACTAAACCATTTAAGGAATTAGAGAGAAAAATAAATGCTATACATGAAATATATACAGATACAAAAATTTATTATAATAGTGTATGTTTTCATTCTCTCCATAAATCATTTGCTTATAGTTTTAGGTTAACTTAATGAATATATTTCTGTGATTAAGGTCAGTCATAGTGTGCAGGATGGTAAGTTGACAGGTTGTGTATCTTTGTGTTCCTCTACATTTATTAATGGGACATGATCACCAAAGCAGTGCTGTCACCACATGGTGACAATCTAATTTGCATAGTCATTCTTTCTCTTGCCTGTGTCTTTGATTATACAGTTTGTCATCTAGTCCAGAGCAGATTATTTAGTAATGAGCCATTCCATCAGACATTATATATACTCAGGTTATATGGATTTTAAAAATTTATAAAGGTATAAATTATAGCCTATAAAAACATCTAGTTTAAGGTGATTTTATCAGCTATGACACAAACAAATGGAAAAACAGCCCATGCTCATACATTGGAAGAATCAGTATTATTAAAGCACCCACACTGACCAAAGTGATCCACAGATTGGATAAAATTCCCTTCAAGATGCCAATGTCATTTTTCTTGGAGTCAGAAAAAACAACCCTAAATTTCAAATGGAATAAGAACATGAGCCTGAATAGCCAACGCAATCCTAATTAAAAAGAACAAATCTGAAGATGTCACATTGCCTGATTTCAAATTATACTTCAAGGCTATGGTGACTAAAAGAGCATGATATAAAAGCAGATGCATAGATCAATGGAACAGACTAGAGAATCCAGCAATAAAACCATATAGTTAAAACCAACTGGTTTTTGATAAAGCAGATAGAAACATACACTGGGAAAAGGACACCTTATTCAATAAATGGTACTGGGAAAATTGACAGCCACATACAGAAGAACAAAGCTGGATCCCTATCTCTCACTGTCTACAAAAATTAAGTCAAGATGGGTTAAAGACTTAAATGTAAGATCTGAAACCATAAAAATTCTAGAAGAAAACATAGGAAAAATTCTTGTGGACATTGGGTTTGGCAAATAATTTATGGTTAAGCCCCAAAAAGCAAATACAGCAACAATGAAAATAAATAAATGAGACTTAATGGAATTAAAAACTTTCTGCACAATAACAGAAATAATTAACAGAAAAAGTAGACAACATACAGAATGGGAGAAAATATTTGCAAACTATGTATTTGACAAAGAGCAAATATCCAGAACAGGGGTCCTCAATCTTTTTAAACAGGGGCCAGTTCACTGTCTCTCAGACCATTGGAGGGCTGGACTGTGGGCCCCAGGATGAGTCAGCTGCTAAGCAGGACAGGCAGGGTGGCAAAAACACTTGGCAGGCCAGATAAATGTCCTCCATGGGCTGTATGTGGCCTGCGGGCCATAGTTTGAGGATGCCTGATCCAGAAACTAAAAAAAAAAAAAAACCCTCAAAAATCAGCAAGAAAAAAATAAATAACCCCATCAAAAAAAGTGGGCAAAAGACATAAATGGGTTTTTCTCAATTGAAGATACACAAATGACCAACAAAACAAAAAAAATGTTCAGTGTCACTTATTAGGGAAATTTCGGGAATGAAAACCACAATGAGATACCACTGTAAGCCTGTCTGAATGGCCACTATTAAAAAGTAAAAACAAAACAAAATAATAACACCAACAACATAACCACGACAACAATGGATGTTGGCATATATGCAGAGAAAGGGAACATTTATTCACTGTTGGTGGGAATGTAATTTAGTGCAACCACTATGAAAAACAGTATGAAGATTACTCAAAGAACTAAAGGTAAACCTACCATTTGATCCATGTATCTATTTTGGGGTATCTACCCACAGGAAAAGAAGAGAGTTTATCAAAAAGACACTTGCACCTCAATGTTTATCACTGCACAATTCACAATCGCAAAGGTATGTAATCAACCTGAGTGCCCATCAACTGAGGAGTGGATAAAGGAAATGTGGTGTGTGTGTATACATACATGTACCCCAAACTACTCACTCATTAAAACAAAGAATGAAATAATGTCTTGTGCAGCAACATAAATGGAACTGGAGACTGTCATCTTAAGTGAAATCTTTCAGGAATGGAAAAATAAATACCAAATATTCATTTAAGTGGGAGCTAAACAATGGGTATATTTGGCCATAAAGATGGGACATTGGAAAGTAAGGGGAGGGAGGGAGGTGAGATCAGAAATGATCAGGAACAATGTATGCAATTCTGGTGATAGGTACACTAAAAGCCCTGACTTGACCACTATAAAATTTATCTAACAACATTTAATTGTACCCCCTCCCCCAAATCCCCTGAAATAAAAAAGTGACTTTAAAGTTTTAATTTTTTATATAAAAAATATACTATTTTAGTTGTATATCTGGTCATTGATTATTTCTCAGCAAACCAGTGACAATACTGCTACTTAATAGATTTTAATTTCAAAAGCCATGGAATATTTTTTAGTCAAGACATGTCAATGCGTGGGGATTCTTGAAAGAAAATGCTCTTTTACAGAGCCAAATTAATTCAAATAGAAGCTGTATTTTTGCTACATGGACAAAATTTAAAGGACAATTTTGAGACTCATCTATTCATTTTTAAATTTTAGGGAAACAGTATGTTTTCTATAATTTTCTATCAGCTCACGAAGTTCTATTTCAAAGTAATAGCCACTTTCTATTTCAAACTTATTGGGAAGTTTTTCTTTTATGAACCTCTAATAGAGAAACTGAAATCATGCTAAATATTTATCAAACTATAAATCACCTTTTAAATTGTTTTTTCCATGGACCTCCTGGAAGTTCAGCTATATGCCTGATTTTTCTTCCCTGATGAGTAGGGAGAGATTTCCTAGAGAGCTTGGAACAAGACTCAAGGGTCATGTTGTCTGTTATCTGTAGTAAAGATCCATAAGACCATGAGAAAATGGGAAGGATGCTACCCAAAACTGGGCGGTTCCTGTGGCTCAAAGGAGTAGGGTACTGGTCCCATATGCCTGAGGTGGCTGGTTCAAAGCTAGCCCCGGCCAAAAACTGCAAAAAAAAAAAAAAAAAAAAAAAAAAAATATAACCCAAAATTGAGGGCCAAGTAAAACCCAAAAATTTAATTTGAAAAAGGCTGTACGTAAAGATTAAAAAAAGAACTCATGGAAAGGGAGAGGGCCTG
>CAUYQV010004973.1:0-10960 GCA_963574575.1 Galagoides demidoff
GCATTTTATAAGGGTACATGTGAATCTTTCTAAATGTAGAATATAAATGTCTTAACACAATAACTAAGAAAATGCCATGAAGGCTATGTTAACCAGTTTGGTAAAAATATTTCAAATTGTATATAAAACCAGCACACTGTATCCCATGACTGCATTAATGTACATAGCTATGATTTAATAAAAATAAATAAATAAAATATAATGTGCAATGTTTCAAGATCCCAACTTTTTATTTGACAGAATCCATTTTTCCCTTGTATTGACACGTTTCCTTATTTTGATATGTGAGAAAACACTTTCCAGCTAACCTTCCCCAAGCTACTGGTGGAAAGACTTTATGTACCACACTAATGAACAGCAGTTAAAAGAGCCTTGAGTCAAAGTAGGAAAGATTTTATTCTGTGACTTATTTCAGTTTACATTAATGGAACAACTGAAAGAGCAGTTCCCTAGAAACAATTCTAAAAGGGTGAAAACAGAACACATTTTAGCATCTCAGAAAGGTCATTTATGTTTACATGATTTCAATTTCTCAAGTTTAAATTGGGAATCGGTATTGTATCAGCTTGCTTCATTGCATTAATGGCTTGAGTATAGAAAGGGTAATTAATTGGCTCCTGTAACCAAACTGCACGTGGGTTTTCCCTTTCCTGAAGTGTAACTCTGCCTCTCTCTGCATGCAGATTTTATTGTCGGACAGAACCGTATGCTACACCATTGGGACATGGCTGTCACCAGCTACAGGCTTACTTAATATCCACTCACTGACCTTGGCATTAACAAGGAAACTCCAAGGAAAGACTTTGATTGGGTTTAACATTGGGCATTAACAACTGCCAAACTAAAAGAGTCAGGGTCATGAGAAAAAAAGTGGATCATTTGGAATACTTGTCTAGAGATGGAAAAAGAGAGCAATTTTCCAATAGGAGAGACAGAGTTCGTGTAGATACCACCCCTGGAAGAATCAGTATAAGCTTTATAGCCAACTTAACTGGTGCCTACTAATGATATCTATGTCATATGATAAGAATTAAATGGAGGAATGTGCTGTGCAAACAGTAAAATGATACATAAAATGCCAACCATTATTTCTTGCCATATGATATTCCTTGGGTAAAAAAAAAAAAGCTCAGGAAAAGATTTCACAGGAGAGAAGAGGACTACTACTTGCTTAGGAAGAAATGAATCTGCTCTTAGGTTACACAACGCCTTGTAACTTGACAGCAAATCACCAGCTGTTAGAAGTCTGAAAACGAAGAACCTCCAGGAGCATATTGTGGCCCCTTAGGAAGATGACCCCTCAGTGACTTTCTGCACAGGACTGTAGACCACTGTCTGATTTGCAGCCCTCCCCAACCTATGAATTATATGAAAATGATAACAATGACAGCACCGGGTTAGACTCTTACCAACAAAATACTCGTGTGTGTGTGAGTTGGTATATTTTGTCAGTTAAATCTGTCTTTGAAATTGTTCCCTGAGAATTCTAGGAAGAGACTGACTCATTACCCTCCCACTTCCATGTAACAATCTCCCCAAGAGTGCTCTGAAAGAGGAAATATGCCAGTAAAAGTAATTTTCTAAACAATGCTCTAAGGGCATCAGGAGAACGTAAACTTAACAAAAGTATGCCATCGCCTATAATGTAAAGGAACTTTCTGGCCTATATTTAGAGATAGTTTAATGGGGGAAAGAGCTATTGTCTTATATGGTGCAGAAAAACACACTGTAATGTCCTTTTTAAACCCTTTGCAAACAAGAAAGAACTCCAGCCTGCTGGTACAATTAAATCTGAAAACAGACAATTTTACAGTTAAGCTTTCATTTTAGATTATCCAATGATGAAAAGTTGTAAGCACAAGTAAAATTCATATTGAGAAGATAAAGTCTTTGTGTAAATGGTACATTCATATTATATATCGAAAATACATTTGCAAATATTCTGCTACTTTTTTTGTCTTTCTTCTTTGGAGTAAATCAGTTTTCAAGCACCAGACCCATAAATACAAGTAATGTACATACAATTAACCCTGGAACAACACAGGATTAAGTTTCAAGGGACCACTCTGTGCAGATTTTTTTAGAGAAAAGTTGTACACAGTGTGCCTGCCCCTCCTGTCTCTCTTTTCACCTCCTCCACATCTTCCCTTTGTGCCACTCCACAAACAGCCAGGCCAACCCCTCCTCTTTCTCTTTCTCAGCCTACTCTCTGTGAAAATGTCAAAGATGAAGACCTTTGTGATGATCCGCTTCCACTTAATGAATAATAAATGTATGTTCTCTTCTGCTTGATATTCTTAGTAATATTTTCCTTTTTTCTAGCTTGCTTTTTTGTAAAAATAAAATATATGTGATATAATGTAAAGATGTGTAGATTATTTATGTTATCAGTAAAGTTTTATGTCAAGAGTTGGTTATTAGTAGTTAAATGTCAGGGGAGTCAAAAGTTATGTGTGGATACTGGACTGTGTGGGAGGTCAGTGCTCTTACCCCCCTGTGTTCTTCAGGGTTGATGGTGCAGTTTACATGACAGTAAAGAAACTCTGACCCTGGAGTGACTTGAAGCCTCCAGTAGTTAACGGTTAAGTGAAAGGTCTCTATTTCACTTGGTCTTAGACTATTAGTCTTTAGTTTTAAATGATTAATGGAATTTTAATTTTAAAAGAAGAGGAAGAAGGGTATTTTCAATGGAGTAGAGTTAATGTATAATAGCACAAAAAACGTGAAATGGGGATGGTAATTCCTATGAGTTTGACATTGATAAAATAATACCCAGGAATGATTCTTTTTGATGCACAAAACTCAATGGCCCTACCTATGTGCTATTTTGGGAGCAATGGTTATAAATTTGTATCAAAACAAAAAAATTAGTAGCCTTTAGTGCAGAGTCTCTGCTGAAGACCTGGTGTATTTTGAGCCAACTGGTGCTTTCCTATGAGAACCAGCAAAATTAAAAACTGCCCGTTATGTTCAAACTGGGTAATTTCTTCTTGCCTATTGAGAAATATGCAACAACCTGCATGCTTACTGTCTTGGTCTGTTTTCTGTTGCTTATAACAGAATACCTGAAAACAGGATAATTTATAAGAAAAGAAATGTATTTCTTAGAGTTATCGAGACTGAGAAGTCCAAGGTCAGGGGACTGCATCTGGTGAGAGCCTCCTTGCTAGTGGGACTCTGCAGAGTCTAGAACTAAAACTTCTTCAGAGGCAGTGCAGGGTTTCACGTGGTAAGAGTGCTGAGTGAACAAACATCCTATCTCAGGTATCTCCTCCTCTTATTTTGAAAGTACTAGTTCTACTCCCATGTTTGACCATAGGTCCATTAACCCATTAACTCAGTAATCCATTTGTAATGGCACAGCCATCATCATGATCCAATCACCTTATAAAGACCCCCCTCCTTACTACCATATTAGGAATTAAATTTCAACATGACTTTTGGAGGGGACAAACTTTCAGACCCTAACACCCACAAAATTATCTTCATTGGGATGTAGAAAGTTATGAATTTCCAGCCTCAAGTGTCTACAGTTGCACCTCTTAAGATTAGACTTCAAAAATTACTGGAGCTTTTTTCTATCCTTTTTTAGTTATCATCAGGAAAATGTTTGCTGAGTTAAGGGTACTGTGTGTAACTTCATCCCATTAGTCATTTTAGCACCTTACTCATCTGATACCAGCATGAGATTCTGCTCTTCTTCCTCATCCTCCTTCGTCTGCTCTAGCATTTCAGCCAAAATCCAAAAGCACATTATGGTTCTTGGCAACCCCAAGGCCCAGATGCTGAATTATTTTTAACGGTTAACTCATTACTAATGTTATTCTAATAACAGCACTTTTGAAGAAGTCTGTGACAGTGAAACCTACCCACGGGATGATGATTGTCTCACTAAATTCAAATAGTTGCATTCAAATGATGATTGTCTCCCTAAATTAAAATAGTATAAATTCCTGTATGAGGAATTTTCCTCACCTCACCTATTATGTATATAGTGAGATCCCAGCACAGTACTTTTATTGCAAACAGGTGATTATTTTTCAAGTGTGTGTGCCATGAGCGCATATTATGAGATGCTTTGCTTCTCTGAAGAAACAAAATACCTTTTTCTAGAACTAAAAATTCTTCAGAAGAGCAACTAAAAAGCAATAATGTTTTTGAAGTCTATTTTCTTGGCTGTTTATGATGTTACTCTGAACTAGTGAATTTAAATATTTTATGCTTCCATATCTCTATTTAAAGTACCATGAATCATGAACAAATTATGTCCTGAGCAGAGAGAAATAAAGAATTACAACTTCTGAGAAACAAATTGAGGTAAAGAGAGTTAGACTGGTACCAGACATTACATTGGAGGATTCTTTCCACAATTATTGGTATTAAAGCATTTTATCCTATAACCAGAATGACAAGTACTCTGGTGACTGCTAATCACCCACTGCAGCTTCTTTCCCTTTGGTGTCTGGGATCAGTCTCAGAACCCTCCACAACACAACTATCTGGGCACCATGGCAGGCCCCATAATCTACTGAAGTTAGCATAGTAACTACATCTATTTGCTATTTCTGCCCTGCGGTGTTCACATCCAAATGAAGGCTAATGCCAGTTGTTTTAGTCCTTCAAACACTTAGCTGTGATCAACCACCCGATAATATATATATTGATTAGCTTTTATCCATAGGTTTATTTTTAATTGATTTGAGAGATCTGAAAACAGTTGAGTTATTGGAATTGTCAAATATGACACAAGTAATTTATTTCAATGCTGCTGCGATCAAGATCAAATACTCTTTTCTTCTGTTTTGACTTGAAACATTTAGCTAGCCACTTTGGTGGTTTGAATTGTGAATCTTCAGAGACTCTAGTTACTCCTTTATTTCTCTTTTACTGGGATTAATGTTCCTAAAATGAGAAGGTCCTATAAACAGGTCATTGGATAAATTCTTCAAATATAAGATGATGAATTTGGTTAAGTTCCCTTGGTTGCATAATGATCAGAATAGTGTCTGCCTTTCTCTTCCATGCTTATCCAAATTTATCAAAATAAAAATTTTAATGGTGAATCTGTAACTCCTCAGAGATACCACCTTAAAATCCTGGATGCAGTGTTACAATCCAGTGTAGTTTTTAGGGCCTAACTACTGAGGTATAAACTGGAATCGCTGCTACTTGACAACTGCTTAAATTTGGGCAAGTCATTTAATCTCTGTGTTAAACAAATGGATATACTAATACTATCAATTTTGTGAGTTGTGGTGATAATTAACTGTAATAATATAGCTAAAGGTCTTCAAAGTACCTAACACACAATAAACACTATATAAGGACTAGCTATTCTTGGTCTACATGTATGTATGGCATGTTTAATTACAGCTATTTTACCACTGATCCTAAGGAAGTTGAACACACTCAATAAAAATGTGAAATTGACCAGAATAAATCCATCCCTACTTCAAAAACAATCACATAACCTATTTAGTAATGGTGAGTTGAAACATCATTACTGTGTGGAAAAACTGCACATCTTTGTTCATATTTGATGAAGATAGAATTTTACAACAAAATTTTTTGAAACATTTATCTTCATAGAAATTTTTTTAAAAAACAATTCTAGTTTTTTAATCTGGTAGTAGAAAAGTTGATATTCTCTTTTTAGAATGCATCATGGTTTTGCATACATGAAAATTAGGTATTTGTTTTATCTGTGTATATGTCCCAGTAGGTTATGGTTCTTTTACTAGAATAGATACTTATCAAACTTTTGCAACTAATTTATTTTCAATTTAACTTTCCAATAAACTGAACATTTTGTGATAGAAACTTGAATCTGAATTTCTGACTTACGTAGTCTCTCCTCTTTTGAATACAAATTATAGTTAAAAAGAAATTTTTTTTTTTAAAAAAAGCAACCTCAAATTAGGAGGTGAAGTGATGTTATTCTTTTGAAATAAACATAATTTACGACTGAAAGAAGCATTAACATTATAATTCTCAAATTAAAGTAATAAATTCCATGCAGCCAACATTTATGAAAACTGGTTCATCATGCAACTAGTTATAATTCTGTGGGGGAATTAGTGACCCTATTTGATTTTCAAAATAACCCTTGACCTAATTTTTTTTAACTACATAGTTTAAAATTGGGGCATTGTGAACAAAATGAGTTAGCTTTTAGAACTATATTCTGAAGGAAAGATAAACCATCAAAACAGTGGTATTTTTTCCATGTATACCAATTATTCAATATCTGATGTATTAATATAATGACAAAATAACCAGTTAAAATGAACTCCATTCACTTTGGGAAATGTAATATCAAACTTAACACATAAAAATGCTATTTACATGTTATGGCCATCTAAGACAGAGATGATAGAATGATCAATAATTTTAAAACAGACCATAACATTGGAATTAAATTTAGCCTACTTTATTTAAATTTGCCTATTCACAAGGTTTTCACACATAATTAGAAATATTTACTTTGTCCTAATTGACATGTTATATAGCTTCATGCATTAAGACTTTGGGGGGGGAAATAAGATATTTGGAGCTCTAATTTCAAGATGCTTTTTAAGTAATGGAAACTTAAGTTCCAGCTAAACTACTTTTTTGGTATAAATTTAAAGTGCCCAAGTGCAACTGTGTTACATAGACATACTCCATAGTGGTGACAACTGTATTTTTAGTATGACCATCATCTGAATAATATATACCTTTAAATTAATCATCAATATGATTATCCCTAATTTTCCTCAATTAAAAACTTTTAAAAGGACATGCTATTTATCAGAAATGGACATAATTATTAGCTATACACTAATACATGTATTTACATCAAACAGAAATATGTTTCATAGAAAAACAAAAATTTTCGTTCTAGTTGGGGCATTTTAATTTAAAGGTTGTACTTAATGGGTTAGTTAATTTGTGATTTTTCAAGTACCACACTAAAGAACATTCGGGTTTATTCATTTTATAGTCACTATTAAGTTTATTGTTTTCAAACTGGAGGTAAGAAATCAACCTGAAAGGACAACCAATTATTTTAAAAATAAAAGTGCTTCATTTAATAAATACATCATAAGAAAATAATTAAATACAAAGTGAATTTTTACAAAACATCACATATATCTGAAGGCAAAACACTAAGTCTAAGGGAATTCTGACAAACCAGAAAAATCAAATCATTAAGAAAGTGCTACCACATATTAGGATTTGCATTCTTAAAATTAGGTTTCAAAGGTTTGCCTTTATGCCAATTTGGATACAAAATGGTGATTCTTTCACTAATGTCTTAAAGTGAACTAATTGACAATTCCCTGGTTGTAGGCAAATGCCATTGGCCCTGTTTCTCAAAGCCCAGAGTTAATTGGGTGCCCTTCTCCCTACAAACCTATCCTAAACCAGAATATTTGCATGGAACCCAATTTCTTCCAATGAGATTTCATCTTCAAATCCCATCAAATCACACTGTTGCCAGGATGCAACTATTTGTAATATCCTTGTTGACAATCTGGTCATCTTTTCCACCTTACCCCATCTCTGGATTGTATTAAGTTAGACCATTTAACTTTTAAAATATCAAGGCAATCTTAAAAATTATCTTCCCATTTCTCACTTAGATTTCTTGGGGTCTTAGTATAATTAATACCTGCTAGAACACTGGTGCATTTCAAGAACTCAGGAAAATTCTCCAAAGTCCTTATCTCTCTCTATTCAAAGGCCTCCAGGGCTAGTCTGATAATCCTGGTTTCTATGCTGCCTCTTGAATCATTCTGCCATCCATATGTCCTTTCTGTTGCCACTCTTCCTCATTCCTGCTTGTAGTGCAAGTTCACGCGCATGCGTGTGTGTGTGTGTGTGTTGAGGAGTGGGGGGATTTGGGCAAATGTAAATCAGGCCATTCCTTAACTTTTCTCATAGCAAACTTGGAGTCAGCTTTCTCGGCATTGTTCCATCTCTTAGTGCTTCTGAAGGGCTTTCCAGCATCACATACCTCTGTAGTCTTTTTCTTCTCTACCATTCCCTCATTGTGGGTGTTTCCTATGATTGCCATAATAAGGTACCAGCAAATTAGGCGGCTGAAAACATCAGAAACCACCAAGGGAGAATTCTCCCTTGTCCCGTCCAGCTTCTGATAGCCCCAGGATTTTCTCGGTTTATTGATATATCACTCCACTATCTGCCTCCATCCTCACATGGTGTTCTCCCTGTGTCTGCGTCTACACATGACTGTCCTTCCTCTAAGCCTCTGTCTTTGTTGTAAGGAGACAGTCAAGTCAGATTAAAGATGTGCCCTTTTCCAGTGTCACCTCATCTTAACTAGTTGCATCTGCAATGATCCTATTTTCAAATAAGGTCACATTCTGAGGTAATGTGGCTTAGGACTTCTACATATCCTTTTGAAGGGATGTATTTCAACCCTTGACAGTCATTTTTGGTTTTTTTACACTTTAAAAATTATTTTCATTCTAGATTTAGTTTAGTTTTAGAAAAAAAGCAGAAGTCTTACATGATCCAGAAGTTCTATATACCCTCTTGATGATTTAGTTGAATAATAGCAGTGCACTCTCAAACTCTGAGCCCATGAACTGAAAACTTACCACTTTTTATTGAATTCCAACCTCCTAAATCACTATTCTCCTCTACTGCCTGCTGTAACATCAGCCCCCAAGATATTGCTGATTATACCTAATTGTTATGGGCAATTGGATACCACTTAATTGATGTTGATCTATACTCAAACATCACCAGGATGCCAATTAACATTACAGTGAATGGCAACGGATTTTTAAAATGTATTTAATCATTACTTTTTCCCCAAAAATGTTTGAAATAGCCATAATGTATCATAGAATCCCAGGTTTCAGAAGAAAGGTCCTTTTTGTAATAATGTAATAAAATTTTTACTCAGACAATTATTGACTTAAATGCCATTCATACATTCATATCATGTGCTCCTCTCAGTCTACTTCTGAGAGCCGTTCTTTGAGTGACATATAATGTATTCATGAGAAAGCAATAGTGCTAAAGTACTCACATTATGAAGAGGACTTGCCATCAAAGATAGGCTTAGTTACAGAAGAGATATTTAAGCACGTCATGAATATAACCGCTGCTAAGGATTGTCCACCTCCTCAATTGCTTTATTCCAAAGTGTATCACCATATTAATCAAACATATTCTGAATATTGATATTACAAAGGGAATAGTGTTTCAAAATAAGAGCCTACTGTAGTCATGAATGAACATCCTGTCTAAAGTGCCACTCAAGTAAATTAGTTCAGGGATGCAGGGCTGTAGTTGAACAGAAGATTACAGCTGACCCTTCACCTGCTAAATAGATGGCATTTGGGAAGTATCTTCACATTTATTATGAAGTTTAGATATTTATACAAGATAAAACTGTAGGACATTGCCTACATGAAGTAGATGTTCATTAAGAGCTATCACTTTTTTGCCAGACACAGTTCTAAGCACTGCCCTAAATATTTTATTAAATGTATTTTAATTGACCTCTTTGTTTATCATATATGTTTGCTTTTAAAACAGTAACCAAACCAATCTACCACTACATGTACTGTTATGTAATTAAATTTAGATATGTAAATGAAGTAACACTAAATACATTATTTAGTCCAACTTAATTCTTAGAAATATCGTTACCAAGAGTGTTCTATATATGCATTTGTCTCTTTTATTGCCAAAAGATTTTAGGAAAAGTGGTATTTCTTTAATAATATTCTGTGGGTTAATGTTTTTTAATCTTTATGGTGTATCAGAATCACCTGGGGGGCTTGTTAAACCACAAACTCCCCACCCACTGGAGTTTCTGATTCAGCAGTTCTGGAGTAGAGCTTATGAATTTGCCATTTTAGTAAGTTCTCATAACACATTCCCAAGTGAAGCTGGACTAGTAACAGCAGGTTGTGAATCATTGCCTATAGGTCAATGATTGGTGAGAGGAAAGAAATTCTTCCTTAATTCTAAACCAAAATCTATCTCATTCGTATTCTAAACTCTTGCCTAAAAAGAAACAATATATTTGAATTACTCTGGCCTAGAAGCTCTCTAATTCCTTTTGAAATATTTCGATAAAACTGTTATGAATATTGAGAAAGCCTGAAACTCAAATGACAATGTTCATTCCCAAAATACAGAAGTTCCTGATGCAGACTCACTTGTAAATAGCCTCATGGGGTGAATTCGAACATCAGGGGAAGCAAGAAGCCCTTTGCACTCAAGAGGAAACAACTCTGCTTTGTTTGGGACAGACAATATTCCCATTCAAAAACATCCTGAAACATGAGAGAATTTTATTTTTAACTGACATTGGCTTGTGCAATAAGATCATTTCAAGTTAATGCTTCTAACTTCAAGCCATACAAATTCCACTGTCTACTGTAAAAAAATTGTTCTCAATAACATGTGGATTGCTTTCTTATAAAGAATATGTTTCACTATTAAAAAATGTAGCCTACAGTTGACCTATCCTGGTACACAAAATATATTTTCACTGGAACCAAATTCCAAAGCCTTTTCTAAAATTTCCTAACTAAGTTTGACAGTATGGTATAAAAAGGTGGGGTGTAAGATTTGTGTTTGCCAAGAAGCCAGGGATTTGGCTTAATGCTATCTCTGAGAGGGTCAACAGCCACCCAGCCATATACATGAAGTTAAATTTTCAGTTCTGAAAAGCTGATATTTGTAAACACAGAATAGGATGAAAAGTCACATAAGACCCCAAAGTACAAAAAACAAAAAGTCCTTTTCTTTGTTGTTCACAACTTCATTTTACTTCTAAATGCTTTTCCGTCTGATGGCAGACAAAGTTGGAAGGATGATTTAAACTTTCTAACTAAAAGGAACCCATTCTCTCTTAAGTAAAAATGGAGCTAGGTCAAAGATTAATCTCTCTCCCAAGCTCTCAATTCCCTCTCAAGGGGTCTCCCACCCT
>CAUYQV010004978.1:0-15480 GCA_963574575.1 Galagoides demidoff
TATGTTCATTAGAGATATTGGTCTATAATTTTCTTTTCTTGTTGGGTTTTTTCCTGATTTGGGTACCAGGGTGATATTTGCTTCATAGAATGTGTTGGGATGTATTCCTTCTTTTCCTATGTTTTGGAAAATGTTAAGTAATATATATACTAGTTCCTCTTTAAAGGTTTGGTAGAATTCTGACATGAAGCCATCTGTTCCTGGACTCTTCTTTTTTGGGAGATTTTGTATAGTTGATTCTATTTCAGTACTTGATATAGGTCTGTTCACCATTTCCAATTCTTTCTGATTAAGTCTTTGAGGTTGTGCTTCCAAGTATTGGTCAATTTCTTTCAGATTTTTATATTTCTGAGAATAAAGTTTTTTGTAGTATTCATTAAGGATGCCTTGAATTTCTGAGGTGTCTGTTGTTATTTTGCCTTTGTCATTTCTGATCAATGATATTTGGGACTTTAATTTTTTATTTTTGATTAGGTTGGTCAAAGGTTTATCAATTTTGTTGAATTTTTCAAAAAAACAACTTTTTGATTCATTGATTTTTTGAATAATTCTTTTATTTTCAATTTCATTTCATTCTGCTCTAATTTTAGTTATTTCTTTTCATCTGCTGGGTTTTGGGTTGGAATGTTCTTTCTTTTCCAGTTGCTTAAGATGTCCCAATAAGTTTTTGACTTCCTCTCTTTCCATTCTCTTGAAAAAGGCTTGCAACACTATAAATTTCCCTCTTAGGACTACCTTTGCAATATCCCACAGCTTCTGATAATTCATGTCTTCATTATTGTTTTGTTCCAAAAATTTGGTAATTTCCTTCTTAATCTCATCTATGACTCAGCTATTATTCAGCATATTAGTTTCCATGTCTTCGTATGAATATACAGATACCTGTTATTGTTAAATTCAACTGTTATTGCATGATTATCTGAGAAAATACAAGGAATAATTTCTACAGTTTTAAATTTGCTGAGGTTAGATTTGTGACCTAAGATGTGGTCAATTTTGGAGGATGTTCCATGAGTTCATGAGAAGAATGTGTATTCAGTTTTGTTAGGATGAAATATTCTGTAGACCTCTGTTAAATTCAATTGTTGTGTGGTGAATTAAGTCCAAAATTTCTTTGCTTAGTTTCTTATTGAAAGATCTATCCAACACTGCCAAAGTGATGTTAAAATCTCCAACTATTATGATGCTGGAGGTTATTAATTTGCTCATGTCTGTTAGCATCTCCCTTGTAAATTGAGGAACATTCTGGTTGGACGCATAAATGTTAATAATTGACATGTCATCACGTTGAGTGTTTCCCTTAACAAATATGAAGTGATCATCCTTGTCTTTTCTTACTTTTGTTGGTTTATAGCCTAGTGTATCTGCAAATAAAGTTGCCACCCCTGCTTTTTTCTGATTTCCATTTGCCTGGATTATGTTGTCCATCCATTCACCCTGAATCTATATTTAGTTTTAAGGTAAGATGAGATTCTTGTATGCAGCAGATATCTGGCCTGAGTTTTCGTATCCAGTCAGTCAACCTGTGCCTCTTAAGAGGACAGTTAAAGCCGTTCACATTAATTGAGAGTATTGATAATCCTGGTAATCTTTTGGGTGTCAAATTTTTCAAAAGTCCAGTGGACATTTTGAATCTTTTCACCACTGTGTAAATTGGGTTTCGGTCAAGAATTCCAGAGTGAGTTTTCTTTGGTAGTAGAGCATTGTGCTGGTTATTATGGAGGATGGGTCTGAGGATATCCTGAAGAACTGGTTTGGTTATGGCAAATTTCTTCAATGTATATATATCATTAAAGTATTTAACTTCTCCATCATAAATAAAGCTCAGTTTAGGTGGATACAGGATCCTGGGCTGAACATTGTTTTGGTTTAGGAGATTGAAGGTTGATGACCATACTCTTCTGGCTTGAAAAGTTTCATTAGAGAGATCTGTAGTCATTCTAATATTCTTCCCCTTGTAGATTATGATTTTCTTACATCTGGCTGCTTACAAGATTTTCTCCTTCGTATTAACTTTGGTGAAGTGAATTACAATGTATCTAGAAGATGCTTTATTTTGGTTGAGTCATGCTGGGGTTCTGAAACTGTCTGCTATCTGAATTTCAGTATCTCTTGTCATGCTTGGGAAGTCCTCCTCAATTATCTCTTGGAGTAGTATATCCATGCCTTTCAGATCATTCTCTTCTCCTTCAGGAATTCCTATGAGGTGAGTGTTTGCTCTTTTGGAGTGATTCCATAATTCTCTCAGGAAATGATCCATTATTGCTCTCCATTTCTCTTTCTCTTTGAGCATTTGGGAGCATTCAAAAGCTTTGTCTTCAGTGTCACAAATTCTTTCTTCTGCCTGCTCCATTCTGTTACTGAGGGATTCTACTGGTTTTCTCAGATCTTTGAGGGCTGCAAGTTCTTGTTGCAATGTGTCAAAATCCAAGAGCTCAAAATTGAAGAGAAATGGAGGGAAAAAATGGATCATTCTCTCATAGAGCTCTGGGATAATTTGAAGAAAACTAATATTCACCTTATAGGAATCCCTGAAGGTGACAAAGTTGCTTCATAAAACACAGAGGCTCTTCTTCATGAAATTATGAAGGAGAATTTTCCAGACATGACAAGAGATCCTGAAATTCAGATAGTAGACACTTTCAGAATGCCAGCACGACTCAAACCAAATAAGACATCCCCCAGGCACATCATAATTAACTTCACTAAAGTTAATATGAAAGAGAAAATTCTGAAAGCAGCCAGACATAAAAAAGCCATAACCTACAAGGGGAAGAATATTAGAATGACTGTAGATCTCTCTGCTGAAACTTTTCAGGGTAGAAGAGGGTAGTCATCAATGTTCAATCTCCTAAAACAAAACAACTTTCAACCCAGGATCATTTATCCAGCTGAATTGATTTTCATCTATGATGGTGAAATTAAATACTTTAACAACATTCACGTGTTGAAGAAATTTGCCATAACTAAACCAGCTCTCCAGGGTATTCTCAATCCTCTCCTCCATAATGACCAGCAGAATCCTTCACCACAAAAGTAAACTCACTCAGAAACTTTTGATCAAATTCCAACTTCCACAGTGGCAAAAGTTTTAAAAATGACCCCTGACTTTCAAAAAACTGGATACCCCAATTTTTACCAGGCTTATCAATATTCTCAATTAATGTGAATGGCTTAAATTACCCTCTAAGAGGCACAGGTTGGCTGACTGGATACAAAAACTCAGGCCAGATCATCTATATTCCAGGCAAATGGAAAGCAGAAAAAAGCAGGTGTTGCAATTTTATTCACAGATACAATAGGCTTTAAACCAACAGAAGTAAGCAAGGATAAGGATGGTCACTTTACATTTGTTAAGGATAATACTCAATATGATGAGATTTCAATTCTTAATATTTATGCACCCAAACCAGAATGCACTTCAATTTATAAGAGACACTTTAACAGGCATGAGCAACTTGATTTCTTCCACCTTCATCACAGTCAGAGATTTTAACACTCCTTTGACAGTGTTGGATAGATCCTCTAATAAGAAGTTGAGGAAAGAAATTTTAGATTTAAACTTAATCATTTTACATTTCAATTAAACGAACATCTACAGAACATTTCATCTTAAGAAAACTGAATACACATTTTTCTCATCAGCCCACGGAACATACTCCAAAAACGATCACATCTTAGGTGACAAGTCTAACCTCAGCAAATTGAATTCTTGAGACAACTTTTGAATTGTTCTTTGAATTTCTAATTCCATCTTTACCTCCATTCTGTTAATCTCATTTGCAATCCAAATTCTGAATTTGATTTCTCGCATCTCAGCCATTTGTTTATGAATGGGATCTTCTGTTGTGTCTCCTTTGTTATTCCTTGTGGGAGTTGATCTATTCTGATAATTTATCCTGCCAGAGTTTTTCCTCTGATTCTGCCCCATGATTATTTTTCACCATTTGGCTGGAGAAGTTGGTAAGGTGAAGTTGAATTGAGGGCTCCTAGAGTTGTAATTAACCAGCCCTTTATCAAAGAACTAGGACTGGTGATTCTGGCTTTTCCCTTGGAGCTTTACAAAGGTCCCATTTAGTACTACAAGCCTAAAACTCTGGGGACCTGCTTGGTGTGGTGTGGTTAGATGGCTGTGACCTATATTCAGCTAGTCTCTGTCCAATGCTAATGAAATAGTGGCTTTGCACTGAAATCTCAGCTGTAGAGATATATAAGCAACTAAGACACCCTGTCCCCCTACAGGCAACAACTGGAAGGAGAGAATCCCACACTCCCACAACAACAAAAACAGGGTACAACCTTGGTGGGTCCCCAGGTGATCAGCTCAGGTCAAGAGTTCCACGCCAGTTGTCCTGGTCAATGCAAACACCATTCAGATGGGAGAGTTTAAAAGGTCTTCAGCATCTAGGCAGTGGGGGTCCACTGGCAGCTCAAGTGTAACTCACTGTGGTGCTCTGTAGAGTCAGAAAGGCCCGCCCAGCAAAATAGTCCAGGGGGGCTGGTGCCTCCTTCCCCACCTTGCTACACCCAGGCACTAGTAGCCCCATGGGGCTGTGGTCCAGTTCCCTCTAATGAGCAGATACGTCAGGGATTTGGGACTGCTAGAATCAAAGGGGAAGTCAATGCTTCATTGGCCAAGCCACCACAATCTGCCACCAGCCAGCTGGGGGAGTTGAAGTCTGATTACCTGGGGTGCTCAATGGAAACTGGAGAGTGTTCCACTTGAGCTTATTCCAAACCAGAGGTTAACAAAGTAGCAAATGTTTTTTGCCCTCAGAGACTGTACCTCTTCCCCAGTTGCTCTGCTCCTTTGGTATTTCTGCAAAGCATGATCTAGCTCCCTCCAGCAGTCCTCAGAATTGGGAAGGTATCTCTCCAAAATTTGACCCTGGAGGGATCTCTTTATTAATGCTGCTGCTAGGTGGGAGGTCTCTTCACTCTGGTTCCCATGCCTCAGAAGTTCCCAAGCCTCTACCCATCATATGGAGACCCAAGCCTCTGCCTGCTGCTGAGTTGCTTTTTCTCAGAGCCAAGCCAGCCACCTTCCCCCCTGTGACTTTCAAAGAACTGTGAACATTCTGGTCTCTGCATGGGTTGGGCTTTTAGATTGCCAGGCCATGGGGAAGGGTGGACTGGGAGTTCAAAGTGGCAGGGAAAATATTTGTTCAACCTTCATGCTAGATAAGAGAATGCCCAGGCTCACAGCAGGGACTCTCTTGAGATGGAGTCCCAGTTTCTAGCAACTTGCTCCCATAGGGTGAGAGAAGAGGACCTCAGGTCACTGCTCACTAGTAGAGATCTCATAGCAAGCAAGCAACTCTTTTGGGAGATGGGATGGACATGTGTCCTCTTTAGGATGAGTTCTGTACCTGAAATTTGTTTCCTTGGAGTTGCAACTTGCCTCAGCAGAGAAGACTTGCAATTATCAATCTCTTCTCTCAGCTTAGCTTCCACCCTTCACCTTTGTTGGGTTCTTTCTGGCCATTCTCTCTCCCCCTGGATGGGAGCTTCTGTTTAAAGTTGACTTCATGTGGCTATCATCCCCCACTTTCTTTTCCTCTTGTTGAATGTAAAATTGGAGTTAGAGAAATTAGCTAACCCAAGGTTTTAGCAGAACACAAGGCACGTTGATACAAAACAAACAAAAAAGCAATCAGATACACAAACAGACACACAAATGATCCAAAACAAAAACAAAAATAGAAAAAAACACCTCAAATAGCCTGATGTAAGCAATCTCAGCAACCATAAAAGGAAGGGGCGGGCTCATTGCCCATAGCCCAGTGGCTAGGGCACCAACCACACACACCAGAACCGGTGGGTTCCAATCCGGCCCAGGCCTGTAAAACAAAAACGACAACCATAACCAATAAACAGCCAGTACTGTGGTAGGTGCCTGCAGCCCCAGCCACCTGGGAGGCTGAGGCAAGAGAATTGCTCAGCCCAAGAAGAGGTTGCCATAAGCTGCCGCACCACAGCACTCCCCCAAGGGTAACATAGTGAGAGTCTGTCTAAAAAAAAAAGAAAAAAATTTAATAATAACTCCTACAAGAAAGAAAAAAGAAAAAAAGGAAAAAGAATGAGCAAAGAGAGAGAAAAAGGGCAACAAATATATATGTGGGGATTGACTTTAGTAGGAATATATTTATGTTACAATATACTTTCTGGACACCAGATGGCACCATGAGTGGTTCCCAGGGTTATACTTTCTCCTGGCTTAAATTATTCTTGGTGTTGCCTGGTTACCTTCTTGGCGCCTAGACCCTGCCAAACTTCTGGTTTCACCAATCTCAAAAATTCTTCACAGGCAGGTTTCTCAAATTCTTCCTGCAACAGTTGCCAAGAAGTATGGTATATCCTGGGCCAGTTCTGAGTGTAGGACAACTGTCTGCAGGTGAGACTCAAAGTGCTGAGCCTGGCCAGGGCAGAAAGGTGCCTGTGGTGCTGCCATCTCCCAAATTCCAAGACAATGGCCTCTTCCTATCCGTGATCTTTCCTGTCTGAGTGTCTCTCCTGCTGCCTAACCATGGTGGTCCTGCACCATACAGCACACTACTCTGGCCACCTAATTCTACTTGGGAGTCCACACTTCACCAATCTTTCCATGCAATACCTAGTTTCCTCACAAACTGGGAACTGAAATCCTCTGTGGTGGGGCTAGTTTTCTCCGCTGCTGCCCGCAGCTGCTGCAGCTGGTGGCAAAACTTTTCCTGGAAGTCTCCCAGCTCCAGATTACACTCCAAGTCCAGAAATCTGCCACTTCTCTTGCACACCCCTAACTGCCACTTCACATCAGTATTCTATGCTGGGAATGATCTAGCCCACTTACTCTCACCTGTTGTTCCGGGAGAGCTGAGCTAAATTTCCTTCCTGCCTGCCATCATGCGCCACCTCTCCCAAATCCCATTTATTTCATTCACAAGAGATAAATATGGGGTACAATAATAACAAATTAGACAGAACAACAAAATATTAAAACATTAAACTGGAAATCTAATTCTACAGCAACAGGTAGCATTAATATCTCTATGAGTAAAAGAAATGTGGCATATCTCAGTCAGGCTGCTGAAGTCCCTTATACATTAGACAGCAGCATATATGTGTGTAAAATATGGTAAATCAAGTTGAGCTTAATGTTTCTTTGATTTTAATGGTTTGCATTTAACTCTTAAGACCAAACTCTCCAAATTGTTGTTTAAATTAGTGAAATAGGATTAGTAGACATAATTGGGCAACAAAAGTGGAAATTTCTGCTTTTGAAATGTATTTCACAAAATATGTACGTTAAATGGCAAGATATAGTGAAATTTTACTCGTTTTGGAACAGCTTTATTTTTAAGTGTACAAGATAGACTAGCTAAAATGATGTGTATTTTCACATAAACATTGGAAAAGTTGAAGTTGACAAAGTGATTCTTACATTGCAGAGACTAGACACAATGGAGTTGCATGCTGTATACAGTGCTAAGATTGGTGATTCTAAAACATCCTACTTTCAGGACAAGAACAAGCTAAACTTCAAAATAATCACTTAATATTTTATTTTTATTAAAATACTGAAAATTATTTGGCTATTTGGATTATTTAACTTTGAGCATATTGTTTTTGGCATGTATAAAACACTAAGTAATTGTTTTTCCCTAATATTTTGAGTGCTACAAGTTTAGTCTTCTGTAATTAAAAATAAATGTTCAAACTCAACACAATAGTTATTTTTCCATATACTTTATAGAAGTGATAAAAATGGATAAAATTTAGCCATGAATTGTGCCTATTTCTTATGAAATGTCAAACTTCCATTTCATTAAATTTAGGGAGTTTTTTTTTTTAAGGAAATAATATGATGATATTGAAAGAAAGGAAATAAAATTCTTAGGATGATTTCAAAGGAGTATTAATAGATGAGATTTGAATAAGACTGATCAAATACTGGAATGGATTTTTTTTTGATTGCCCACATTGTCTGAAAACTGCAGCAGAACAAAGGGTTTTATGGATGAAAGACTAGTATGAAGAAACATGAATGTCAGCTCAGGCTCTGAAAGACAATCTGCTAATGAAATATTCTAAAAGTCATTTTCAAGGTGGTTGAAAGTTCTCCTGATGTGCGCCAATGCTTTGATAAAAAAAATTATGTGTATCAAATAATTACATAAGTGTTAGCTCTCAGGACAGAGAAAATAAAGTTAGCTCACATGCACCCAAATATGGAAAGGTTTGTATATTGTACTTCCTTTCTATGATTGAAAATGATCAGATGCCTGGCAACATTAGTTTGGTAGTAAATTTCTTACTTTCTCCATGTGAAAAATGCTCTCTTCTGCTATCTAGACTAACTTTTCTGATAATTTTCATCTTTGATTTACTATATTAATAGTTAACTTTTTAAGTGCAAAATGTAGAAAGGAAGTGATTGCTTTTCAAAATCGAATTTGCCCAAAACATCCTTAAGTGAAGTCTTGATAAATGCAAGAAGCAATGACTTTTCTCCAAAGGTCCACTGCCAATGATACCTACTTATCTTCTATTCTACACTATATGCTCTCTTAAGATATATGTCTGTGTGCATATATACTCACACATACACAGAAAGTTTGACAATTAAGTTTGCAAACTCATCCTAGAAAAAGTGCTACATACCTCATTGCTGAACATCAATATGATAACCTTCAAAGTATTCCCTTTGGGAAGCTATGCATCAATGCCAGTGCCTAAAACACCCTTCAAAGCAATTTTGGAACTCTTTTTCTGGAATGACCATCAGAGTTGTCATCATGCCATCATATGTGATCTTACAATTTAATTCATCAACTTGGCAGCACAGTATAAACAACTTGGTAAATTTTATAACCTTGGTATATCAGTGTCTCACAGCTCTGTTTCTGTGGATATGTGGTGGTGTCTTGCTGAGTGCTGTTCATTATGATTCTTGCATATTTTTGTGTGCTGTATGATGACAGCTCTGATGATCTTTCCAGAAAAAGAGTTCCAAAATTGGCTTGAAGGGTGGACTATGCACTGCCGTTAATGCATGGCTTCCCACAGGGAGTACTTTGAAGATGATTGAGTGATATTCAGCAATGAGGTATGTAGCACTTTTTCTAGGATGAGTCTGTGAACTTAATTGTCATATGGTGAAAGTATGTGATACATACATTCATGTGGGTTTATAATTTGATGTAACTTTATATTTCATATGTCCTTAGATTCTGTCTGTGTTAGTTTTCTGTGACTTGAATTTAATTATACAAGGATGATGAGGATGCTCTTTTCAGCAGTTCTTATGATGGTACCCTATGTAGAGAGGCCCTTAATTAAGAGTGGCAATGGTTCTACATGTATGACATGACCAAATTGGTTGAGGTATGATTAATTAGGTTCTTTAAATATTACATATCACTTGGACTATGATATATCTACGTTTTTCCCTCTCACGATCCCAGATTACTGACTGAATTACATCGATCCAATAACATGTCAAGTTTTGTATGTTTCCATCTGGATTGAGCTTGGTTTACAGAAGGCTACTAATTTCTGGTGGGTAGACTCTATCTCTGTTTCACTTTATATTTCTATAAACAAAATTTTAATTATGTGCATTGTTTATACAAATATAAATAAGAATTTTGCACAATTTTTAATGCTCTTTGGGACCAATGTGGTCCCAGTTTCTCAAACTCTATCTGCTTTAGTGTATAACATGATATTGTCAGTTTATTGTGTATGTTTCCTTTACACTGTTTTTTCAACTTGAAACTCCTACTCATCACCTTAGATTCAAACACAATGCTGTCTTCTCTTTGAAACTTCAAATGACATTCTTCCTACAAAGGTAACTCTTCGTGTATATTTAATAGTGTTTTTACATAAGTATGTGATGACAATTTTATGTTACATTATAACTTACAAGTAAGTTTATATGTCTCATATCTAGTTAGGGAGATTATAGAGGTCAGGGTCCTAAGTGTATTCACTTTTGTAAAATTATCAGGATCAAAAGTAGATACTCAGTGAATATTAATTTTTAAAAATATTGTTCAAATTTAAATAAGGATATGTAAATAGGATCTTTACAATTAATAAGTAAGTTTAAAAGAAATTGGAGTCTAGATTTGCCACTCTGGGAGGCTGAAGTGGGAGGATCACTTAAGCTCAGGAATTCAAGAGCAGCTTGAGCAAAAGTGAGACCCAGTCTACACTGAAAATAGAAAAATTAGGCCAGCATTGTGGTGGGTGCCTGTAGTCCCAGCTATTTTGGTGGCTGAGGCAGGAGGATTGCTAGAATTCAGGTGTTGAGGTTGCCATGAGCTAGGCTGATGCCATTGCACTCTAGCCTGTGCAACAGAGTGAGACTCTGTCTCAAAATGAAAGCAAAAGAAAAAGAAAGAAAATAAGAGTCTAAGATGTGGTAACATTTAGAGATAGTTTTAAAAAAAATGGAGTTACCATTGTGGAGAAATTGGAACCCTTGTGTACTATTGATGGGAGTGATTAAATGGGTATAGCTTCTATGGAAAACAGTATGGCAGTTCCTCAAAAAATTAAACATAGAATCACTGTATGATCCAGCAATTCTGCTTTTGGGACTATACACAAAATAACTGAAAGCAAGGTCTTAAGAGATATTAGTACACTTATGTTCATAGCAGCATTATTTATCATAGTCAAAATACAGAAGTAACTCAAGTGTCCATCAGATGAATGGATAAGCAGAAGGTCATATGTACATATAGTAGGCTACTACTAGCTTTTAAAAAGAAGGAAATTCTAACACATGTTATAACATGGGTAAATCTGGAGGATATTAAGCTAAGTAAAATGAGTCAGTCAAGAAAGTCAACTGATGTATTATTCGTGAGCAGTTAAATTCATATAGACAGAAATTAGAAGGGTGATTGGTAAGGTCTTGGTGAGGAGAAAATGGTAAATTATTTAATGGGTATAGAGTCTCAGTTTTATAAGGAAAAAAGAGTTCTGTACATTTGTACAATTTTAATGTACTTAACACTACTAAGCTGTACACTTAAAAATGGTGATAAATTTTATGCTATGTGTATTTTATCACAGTTAAAAAACTAAAAAGAAAATTAAATGATTCTCATGATATGCATCACTGCTTATATCAGATTAATCTACCCTAAAGGCTTTTAATATCTATAACTTTAGTTATGAATTTTAGGGCAGTTAGTCTAAATAGGAATCATCTAATTGTTTTAGAGATATTCTACCAATATAATTTTATTGGTTACATACAATAATTTTAATAATAATCCATCAAGATTTATTTATTGCATACTCAAATGTTTCATATCCTCTGGTGGTTGGAGAAAAGATAAAAGTGAATATCAAGAAAATGATTGACTGGGCAAAGCAACTCATGCCTGTAATCCCAGCACCTGAGAGACCAAGGCAGGTGTATTGCCTGAGCTCACAGGTTTGAGACCAGCCTGAGCCAGAGCAAGACCTCATCTCTAAAAATAGCCAGGCAGAGACCAGATTTGGGTGAGTGCTTCTGTGCACATTCGCACTTGGCCTCCCCTTTTGCTTGGTTATATGTACCATCTTGGTTTCAGACCTGTTCCTCAGTGTACTGTGTCTTCTGTATGTAAAGTCACTGGGAACCCAACTAGGGATCAGAATCTGTACCTGTTCTGAAGTGGATGGACCAACTCCTCAGAGAAATGAACATTAAGAATGGCTGAAAAGATGGCAGAATGCAGCCAGCTTTCCACAGAGGCTCCCATCCAGAAGGAGAGTTAAAAGACAGAAGTTTAGCAAGTAAGCTGATGGTTTGGAGCTGAGCCAAGAGAGAAGGCTGAAGAACACATATCAACCTGGCTGAGGCAAGCTATGACACCAAAGATACAAATAAAAGGTACTGAATCCATCGCTAAGCAGATGGGAGTCCCCTCCCCCATGAAAGGGGCTCTCAGTAAACTCCATACAAATAAGTGAGCAGAGTTCAAACGTCCTCCCATTCCATCCCATGGGAAAGACCCTCCAAAATGTGGACTTCCTACCCATACTAGGGTGCCATGGTACTCTCCTGCCAGGCATAAAACTGTATAAAACTGGTATTCTCTATCAGCAATAGATATTCTCTATCTGCAACTCTGAACTCCCAGCACACCCCTACACTCTCACCCCGAGGTCTGGAAGCCTGTCCTCCATGCGGTACAGATTCTTGGGCATTTTCTCGAGAGGTGTGGACAGGGGAAGGGCCCTAGTTTGGCTGTGCTGATTCTGTGGCACAAGAGTAAGGAGAGGACGGTTAGCTGAAAGAGAACCATATGGGAGTGGTGGCAGTGCCTCCAGGCCTAGAATAACAGCAGCTGCATGAACAATAAGGCTCATGCCCCTGTGGTGGCTATCCTGGACAGACACACCCTGTCTCTCTGGGCAACCAGAGGAAGCCAGGCACCTTTTCTGGTGGCAGCTACTGGTGGATGGATCTGGGACATGAGTAAAGGAGTGTGGGGACTAGAATATGTGTGCGCAGAGCCGGCAGAATTCCAAGGAGGGGCTGATGTAACTGGTCCCCAGGAGATCATAGCTGAGACAAAGGCAGGCAGGCAGAGGCAGGAACTGACAGCTCAGTGTGAGCTCCAGCTGATTGCTACTGCCCAGAACTGAGTTGTGATTTCTGTCACCTCAAGCATCATCTGATAACCAGGATAGAAACAAACTCAGTGAAGTTGTGCTGTTCTGCCAGAAACATCAATCAGGGGCGGGGATGGAACTGAGTGAATCACCTCACCTCCATTAAGCCCCCGAGTTTGTCAGGCCTCACCTTCCCCTGTTGGATAGTGGCCAAGAACAGAGACCTGGCTAAGGAGACATAGATCTCGCTCTGACTCAGGCAGGCATAAACCCCTGGGGCATCTGCTTATTGGGGGGAATTGGGTCACAGACCCAGCACCACTGGGGTTACTAGTGACTGGGTGTGACAGAGGTGATGGTGGGGAAGGAGGTATTAACCTTCCCAGACTAATTTATCTGCTGAGTTGGTCCTTCTGACCTCACGGAGCACTAGAGCCAGTCATACTTGAGCTGCCAGCAGACCCCTGCTATCTAGTTGTTTGCCAGAGACCTTTTGAACTCCCCCACCTGAGACCAGCCCTGACTGGGACAATTGATTTGGACCTCTTGAACTGGGCCAATCACCCGAGGACTATCCAAAGTGCTACCCTGGGTGTGTGGTTGTGGGAAGGTGTGATATTCATTTTCCAATTGTTGTCTTTGGGGGCAGGGTGACTTAATTCTTGGTATTTCTCCACAGCTGAGACTTCAACCCAGAATAACTGATTTACTAGGATAGAACAGAGACCAGCTGAAAACAAGACAGAGTGACTTAGCCCCACCAAACCAAGGAGGCCCTCAGTTTCTCAGGCTGTAGCACTGTACGGGTCCTTGGAAAAGCTCTAGGAGAAAAGCCAAATAGTGTAAATTAAGCATGGGGTGGAATCAGAGCAGAAACTTCGGGAACATGAACAACCAGAATAGATGAACCCCCCAAGGAAGGACATGGCAGATGCAACTGAAGACCTTATCCATAAACAGATGGCTGAGATGTCAGAAATCGAGTTCAGAGTCTGGATAGCAAATATGATCAACTGAATGGAGGAAAGGAGGGAATCAGAATTTCAAGGAATTATTCAAAAGCTGTCTTAAGAATTCAACAATTTCAAAGATAAAATGACCAAAGACTTTGATGCATTGAGGCAAGAGTTTGCAGCCCTCAAAGATATGAAAAATACTGTAGAATTCCTTAATAACAGAATGGAGCAGGCAGAAGAAAGGACCTCTGACAATGAAGACAAAGCTTTTGAACACACCGAAGTGCTCAAAGAGGAAGAGAAATGGCAAGCAAAAACAGATCATTCTCTCAGAGAGCTCTGGGATAATTCGAAGAAAACTAATATTTGCCTTATCGCCCTGAAGAAGATGAAGTTGCTTCATAAAACACAGAGGCTCTTCTTCATGAAATTAAGCAAGAGAACTTTCCAGATATGCCAATAGATTCTGAAATTCAGATAGCAGACAGTTTCAGAATCCCAGCACAACTCAACCCAAATAAGACATCTCCCAGGCATATCATAATTAACTTCATTAAAGTTAATATGAAAGAGAAAATTCTGAAAGCAACCAGACATAAGAAAACCATAACCTACAAGGGGAAGAATATTAGAATGACCATAGCTCTCTCTGCTGAAATCTTTCAGGTTAGAAAAATGTGGTCATCAACTTTTAATCTCCTAAAACAAAGCAACTTTCAACCTAGGATCCTGTATCCAGCTAAACTGAGTTTCATCTATGATGGAGAAATTAAATACTTTAATGACATTCACATGTTGAAGAAATTTGCCATAACTAAACCAGCTCTCCTGGATATCCTCAGACCAGCACAAAACTCCACCACAAAGGTAAGCTCACTCAGAAACTTTTGACCAAATTACAACTTCCACAGTGGTAAAAGGAGGAAAAACATCCACTGGACTTTTGATAAACTTAATACCCAAAATACTATCTGGCTTATCAATGCTCTCAATTAATGTGAATGGCTTAAATTGTCCTCTAAAGAGGCACAGGTTGGCTGACTAGATACAAAAACTGAGGCTAGACATCTGCTCCATTCAAGAATCTCATCTTACTTTAAAAGATAAACACAGACTCAGAGTGAAGGGATGGTCATCTATAATTCACACAAATGGAAAGCAGAAAAAAGCAGGTGTTGCAATTTTATACGCAGATACAATAGGCTTTAAACCAACCAATGTAAGAAAAGATAAAGATGGTCACTTCTTATTTGTTAAGGGCTACACTCAACATGATGAGATTTAAATTATAAACATTTGTGCACCCAACCAAAATGCACCTCCATTTATAAGAGACACTTTAACATATATGAGCAACTTGATTTCCTCCAGCACCATAATTGTCAAAGATTTTAACACTCCTTTAAGCTCCAATAAGAAGCTTAGCAAAGAAATTTTAGATTTAAACTTAACCATTTTACATTTGGATTAAACAGACATCTACAGAACATTTCATCCTAACAAAACTGACTACACATTTTTCTCATCAGCCCATGGAACATACTCCAAAATTGATCACATCTTAGGTCACAAGTTTAAACACAGTAAATTTAAAAGAATAGAAATTATTCCATGCATCTTCTCAGACCATCAGGGAATAAAAGTTGAACTCAGTAAAAACAGGACTCTGCAGTCTCATACAAAAACATGGAAGGTAAATAACCTTATGATGAAGGATAGGTGGGTCAGAGATGAGATTAAGAAAGAAAGAAGTTACCAAATTTGGGGAACAAAACAATAATGAAGACATGAATTATCAGAACCTCTGGGATATTGCTAAGGCATTCCTAAGAGGGAGATTTATAGCACTGCAAGCCTTCCTTAAGAGAACAGAAAGACAGGAAGTTAATGGGACATCTCAAACAACTGGAAAAGGAAGCACATT
>CAUYQV010004981.1:0-29743 GCA_963574575.1 Galagoides demidoff
ACTTCATATTTCTTAAGGATAACACTCAACATGATGAGATTTCAATTATTGACATTTAGGTACCCAACCAGAATGTGCCTCAATTTATAAGAGAAACTGACATGAGCAATTTGATTTCCTCCAGCACCATAATAGTCAGAGATTTTAACTCTGACTCCTTTGGCAGTGTTGGATAGATCCTCCAATAAGAAACTCAGCAAATAAATTTTAGACCTAAACTTAACCATTCAACAATTGGATTTAACAGACATGTATAGTACATTTCATTCTAACAAAATTGAATATACATTCTTCTCATTAGCCCATGGATCATCCACCAAAATTGATCATATCTAAAGTCACAAGTCTAACCTCAGAAATTTTAAAGGAATAAAAATTATTCCTTGCATCTTCTCAATCATGGAATAAAAGTTGAACTCAGTAACAACAGGAATCTGCATACTCATACAAAAACATGGAAGCTAAATAATCTTATGCTGAATGATAGATGGGTCATAGGTGAGATTAAGAAAGAAATTACCAAATTTTTGGAACAAAATGATAATGAAGAAACAAATTACCAGAACCCCTGGGATACTGCAAAGGCAGTCCTAAGAGGGAAATTTATAGCATTGCAAGCCTTCATCAAGAGAACAGAAAGAGAGGAAGTTAACAACTTAATGGGACATCTCAAGCGACTGGAAAAGGAAGAAAAGTCAAATCCCAAACGCAGCAGAAGAAAAGAAATAACCAATATTAGAGCAGAATTAAATGAAATTGAAAACAAAAGGATTATAGAACAGATTAATAAATCAAAAAGTTGGGTTTTTTTAAAAGGTCAATAAAATAGATAAACCTTTGGCTAACCCAACCAGGAAAAAAAGTAAAATCTCTAATTTCACCAATCAGAAATGGCAAAGACAAAATAACAACAGACTCCTCAGAAATTAAAAAAAATCCTTAATGAATATTACAAGGAACTCTATTAACAGAAATATGAAAATTTGAAGGAAATAGGCCAATATTTGGAAGCACGACACCTTCCTAGACTTAGCCAGAATAAAGTGGAAATGTTGAACAGGCCTATATCAAGTTCTAAAATAGCATCAACTATACAAAATCTCCCTAAAAAGAAAAGTCCGGGACCAGATGGCTTCACATCAGAATTCTACCAAACTTTTAAAGAGGAACTGGTACCTATATTACTTAACCTTTTCCAAAATATAGAAAAAGAAGAAATACTACCCAACACATTCTATGTAGCAAACATCACCTTGATACCCAAACCAGGAAAAGACCCAACAAGAAAAGAAAATTATAGACCAATATCACTAATGAATATTGATGCAAAAATATTCAACAAGGTCCTGGCAAACAGCAAAACATCAAACAAATTATACACCATGACCAAGTGGGTTTTATCCCGGGGTCTCAAGGCTGATTCAATATGCATAAATCTACAAATATAATTCATCAGATAAACAAAATAAAAAACAAAGACCATATGATTCTCTCAATTGATGCAGAAAAAGTTTTTTATAATCTCCAACATCCTTTCATAATCAGAACACTGAAGAAAATCGGTATAGAAGAGACTTTTCTTAAACTGATAGAGGCCATCTACAACAAACCCACAGCCAATATTGTATTGAATGGATCATTTACACTCAGATCAGGAACCGGGCAAGGTTGCCCATTGTTTCCACTGCTTTTCAACATTGTAATGGATGTCTTAGCCATCACAATTAGGCAAGAAAAGGCAATCAAGAGTATCCATATAGGGTCAGAGGAGATCAAACTTCACTCTTCACAGATGATATGATTGTATATCTAGAAAACACTAAGGAGTCTACTACAAAACTCTTGGAAGTGATCAAGGAACTCAGCAGCATCTCAGGTTACAAAATTAACACTAATAAATCTGTAGCCTTTCTATATATCAATAATAATCAAGCTGAAAAAACAGTGAAGAACTCTATTCTTTTCATAGTGGTGCCAAAGAAGATGAAATACTTGGGAGTTTACCTAACAAAGGACATGAAAGATCTCTATAAAGAGAACTATGAAACTCTAAGAAAAGAAATAGCTGAAAATTTTAACAAATGGAAAAACATACCATGCTCATGGCTGGGAAGAATCAACATTGTTAAGATGTCCATATTACCCAAAGCAATATACAGTTTTAATGGAATCCCTATTAAAGCTTCACTGTCATACTTTAAAGATCTCTAAAAAATACTTCATTTTATATGGAATCAGAAAAAACCTTGAATAGTCAAGATATTACTCAGAAATAAAAACAAAGCAAGAGGAATCATGCTATCAGAACTCAGATTATATTATAAACTGATAGTGATCAAAACTTCATGGTACTGAACAAAAACAGAGAGGTAGATGTTTAGAACAAAATAGAGAACCAAGAGATGAACCCAGCTACTTACCATTATTTGATCTTCGATAAGCCAATTCATTCATGAAAACATTCAGTGGGGAAAAGATTCCCTTTTTAACAAATGGTGCTGGGCAAACTGGCTGGCGACCTGTAGAAGATTGAAACTGGGCCCACATCATTCACCATTAACTAAGATAGACTCTCACTGGATTAAAGATTTAAACTTAAGACATGAAACTATAAAAATACTAGAAGAAAGTGTAGGGAAAACACTTGAAGAAATTGGCCTGGGCGAATATTTTATGAGGAAGACTTCCAGGCAATTGAAGCAACACCAAAAATACATTACTGGGATCTGATCAAACTAAGAAGCTTCTGCACAGCCAAAAACACAGTAAGTAAAGCAAGCAGACAGTGCTTAGAATGCGAGGAGATATTTGCAGGTTATGTCTCCAACAAAGGTTTAATAACCAGAGTCCACAGAGAAATCAAACATATTAGCAAAAAAGAATATGTGATCCCATCTCAGAGTGGTCAAGGGACTTGAAGAGAAACTTCTCTGAAAAAGACAGACACATGGCCTACAGACACATGAAAAAATGCTCATAATTGTTAATTATCAGAGAAATTCAAATCAAAAACCACTTTGAGATATCATCTAACCCCAGTAAGATTAGCCCACATCACAAAATCCCAAAACCAGAGATGTTGGCATGGATGTGAAGAAAAGGGAACACTTCTGCACTGCTGGTGGGAATGCAAACTAATATGTTTCCTTTGGAAAGATGTTTGGAGATCACTTAGGGATCTAAAAATAGACCTGAAATTCAATCCTTCAATTCCTCTACTAGGAATATATCCAGAAGGCCAAAATTTACTTTATAACAAAGATATTTGCACCAGAATGTTTATTGCAGCCCAATTCATAATTACTAAATCATAGAAGAAGCCCAAGTACCCATCAACCCATGAATGGATTAATAAATAAAAATATGGAGACTTTACCTCTTTCGTGTTTACATGGATGGGCTGGAACATATTCATCTTAGCAAAGTATCTCAAGAACAGAAGAGAAAGTATCCAATGTACTCAGCCCTACTATTTATATCTTTCATATGAAAGCTATAACCCAACTATAGCCCAAGAAGGGGAAAAAGGAGAGGGAGGGGAAGGAAGAGGAGGAGGGAGGGTGATTGGTGGGAACACAACTAAAGGTGCATTTTACAAGGGTACATGTTAAATTTACTAAGTGTAGAGTATAAATGTCTTAACATAGTAACTAAGAAAATGCTATGAAGGCTATGTTAACCAATTTGAAAATATTTGAAAATATTTCAAATGGTATATAAAACCAGCACATTGTACCCCATGACTGCATTCAGTTACACTACTATGATTAAAAAAAGAAATAAACAGGCCAAAAGAAACAAAATAGCATTGCCTGAATCAGGCTTCAATGAAGAGCAGTGTGGAGGGATGACAGATCACAACTCAGAAAGACAGGACAGGAAGGAAACTTATCTCAAAAACAAGCCACAAGGGAGCAGCACCTGGGGCTCAGTGGGTAGGGCGCCGGCCCCATATATGGAGGATGGTGGGTTCAAACTTGGTATATGTCTAAGGTGACCAGATTTTAACATTGGTTAAAGCGGGACACCATTAAAGGGAGTGGTGGTGGGTGTGTTCTTAATTAAAAATTTGGTCTATATGGAGCAACAAAAATTTTCACAGAATGCAAAAATAGTATTGTAATATATATTTTTTACTTTTAACATAAGTACAATTTACAAATATAATACATTTTTTAAAAATTATGTATAGGGTGGAGCCTGTGGCTCAAAGGAGTAGGGCGCTGGTCCACCTGGGTGACCTTGCCCAGGAGGGGAGTAGGGAGTTTATATTAGCTTTTTCATTTCCCAATGAAGTTACATTAACCTCTTCATTCCCAAATGGAGTTACATTAACCTTTTCAGCAGCTGAAAACCATGTATTCTTTTACTGTTGTTCCACTCTTCCCTAGCTTGTTGTGCATTCTTTCCAAAAATCAGGACTTTTTTAAAACACCGCAGGACACGGGACAAATTGTTAAAAATCAGAACTGTCCTGCCAAAAGCAGGACATCTGGTCACCTTATATATGTCCCATGAGAGAATCTTAGGTGTGCTGTGAAAAATTTTTAAAGATCATTGATTAAATTATTTTCTAAAAAATTTCAAAACACACACACAATAAAAAACCTCTTGAGCTTAAGCAATACTCTTTCCTCAGGCTCCCAAGTATCTGGGACTACTGGTGCCTGTCACAACTCTCCCAGCTAGTTTTTCTATTATTAGTAGAGACAGAGTCTTGCTCAGGCTGGTCTCAAAGTCCTGAGTTCAAGCAATTCACCAGCCTCGGCCTCCCAGAGTGCTAGGATTCCAGGTGTGAGCCACTGCACCCAGCCCGGAGCATAAATTTTCATCAAGATTGTTGGGAGGCATAAATAAGCATTTAACCCACAGAGAAAATAAGATTGATTTTTTTGGAATTTAGACAAATGTCTATGGTTATACTGAAATCGTGTTTTTTAGGGTGGGTACCAATATGTTTTATATTTTCATAAGTAGAAGCTAAAGTCATCCAGGCCAATGGAGGTAAACCACAGCAACCTCAAACAGATGCCACAGGTTATATTTAGGAATAGCAGAAAAGCTGTATGTCTTATAGGAATTGAAGGAAAGGATAGTAGGGTTTCATCTTATCTTAAAGGCCCGAATGTTGCTCAGTCTTCAACATCCCTGGCAGCTGATATTACTAGGGTAGAACAAAAAATTGTCCCTTGAAGGGGCATGACTGAGGATGTGGGGACAAACATAGATTTCCAAATAGTTTGTTCAGATCCAATTAGTAGTGATATTGAGGGGTTTAAGAAAGTATATGTTGTGGAAAGGGTATTGGGCAGGTAACTTGATTCAAACACAGTAGATAGATGGAAAGTGTGATGGTAAGCTGGGGAATGATCAAAAAAATTTTCTGTGAAAGGGCCTGAGCCAGATGGACTAATCAGGCTCAGGGAAGCTTACTGTATGACTGAAACTGAAATGACTATGGATCTCTAGAAATTAAGGTTGGTTTTGTATTTAGAGCGTAAAAGGAGGCATTGATTCAGAACTGCTGAATTAACAGTCCACCCAAAGTGAACATGAGGGGATTACATAAGATTTTAACTAATTTTATTTGTGAGATTTGGATAGCTTATGTCTTCTTTCCACTCAGTTTGAGAACTCTTTTAATTTCTGTATTAATTTCCTTATTGACCCAATGATCAGGCAGCAGGTTATTTAATTTCCCTGACTTTGTGTAAAATTGAGGCCTCATCTTAGAGTTTATTTCTATTTTTATTCCACTGTAGTTTGAGAAGATAAAGGACATGATTTCTATTTCTTTTTAATTTGTTGACACATGTTTGTGGGCTAAGATATGATCTATCTTAGAGAATGTTCCATGTCCTGGCAAGAAGAATATAGTTTTGGGGTAAAATATTCTGTTAATGTCTGTTAGCCTCTGGTTGAATTGCTCCCTTTACCATTTTTGTCTTTCTCTATGAATGTTGAGTTAATGTCAATTCTATCTGATATGAAAATGGTTATACCTGATTTCTTTTGGTTTCAGTTTGCATAGACTATTTTTTACATCACTTCTCCTTGAGTCTGTATGAGTCCTTGTGTGTTAGAAGTGTGTCCTGAGGACAGCAGATACTTGGGTTATATTTTGTTAGCCTATGTCTCTTGAGTGGGGCATTCAAACCATTCATGTTGATTGATAGCATTGATATGTGGGATGCTGTTCTGTTCATTCTGTTACCTAGTTCCTTATTGCTTCATTTTGCTTCTTGGGCTCTTGTTTGTTTGCTTGTTTTCTTGTTTTTTGAGCTCTGAGCTTTAACTTTTGGGTGCTTTACACAGGTGGGGGTCTACTATGATGATTCATGTATAATCCAGTTCTGCATATTACCTGCAAGGCAGGTCTGGTCTTGACAAATTCTCTCAGCATTTGCTAGTCTTTTGCTAGGAAAAGTTTTATTCTCCTTCGTATGTTAAACTTAGATTTGAGGATATAAAATTCTAGCCTGGCAGTTGTTCTCTTTTGGCTTGTAAGATTGAGAAGTGTGCAGTTATCCTGAATGGTTTTGTTTTGTAAGTTACATTTGGTTTTTTTTTGTTGTTGTTGTTGTTATTGTTTTGAGATAGAGTCTCACTCTGTCACTAAGGTTAGAGTGCCATGGTTTCAGCCTAGCTCACAGCAGCTTCAAATTCCTGACCTAAAGCAATCCTCCTGCCTTCAGCCTCCCAAGTAGGTGGGACTATAGGCATGTGTCACCATGTACAGTAATTTCTCTATTATTAGTAAAGATAGGGTCATGCTTTGCTCAGACTGGTCTCAAACTCCTGACTTCTAGTGATCTTCCCACCTTAGCCTCCCAAAGTGCTAGAATTATAGGCATGAGCCACCATGCCCAGTGTTCTGGTGGGTTCTGGCACTTTTCCCTCTGAATTATACCTCATCTATGTTTGTTTGTTTTCATCTAAAGCTTTTGCTTCTTTCTGAGATAATATGGCAGCTGGGGTCTCT
Source organism: Galagoides demidoff (assembly GCA_963574575.1). NCBI lineage: Eukaryota > Metazoa > Chordata > Mammalia > Primates > Galagidae > Galagoides > Galagoides demidoff. Next base: position 6,983 of record CAUYQV010004981.1, read on the forward strand.
GGTCTGCCATTTTGTCACAATCTCCTTGGTACTCTTTTATTTATCTTTTTCTCCTGCAGTTTCTAAAAATGTCCCTGGCTCTGTGCTGCTCAAGAAATATCTAATATCCTTGAGGCACTGTCTCCTCTATAGTTTCTCTTCTGTAGTCTTTCATTTTTGTATACTCTGCTTCTTTCTATTCTAGGATATTAGGATAAAAATTCTTGGTTCCAACCAGCCACTATTTTAAGGTAAGTACAATTTCTGACAATTAAGTTTATGAACTCATACTAAAATAAGTGGTCACCTTTGGAGTACTCCCCTTGGGAAGCTATGAACTTATACCAATGCCTAGTCCACCCTTCAAAACAATTTTGGAACTCTTTCTGTAATGGCCATCAGAGTATCATTGTATTACCCTTGATGTCCTGAATATCATCACAATGTCTTCCTTTTAAGTCATGGGGGGGGAATCAAGTGAGTGTAGAGGGTGTTCCAATGTAGCTATTTGTTTACTGGCTAAAAACTTTCTCACAGACAGTGCTACGTAAGCTTGTACTTTGTTGTGATGCAAGAGCCATGAGTTGTTGGCCAAGATTCTCATTTAAAATTCTCCTGTTTCTCTATTGATGTTTACTTGGTCTGCTATGCTTCTCACAGTCAGTTAATGATTTTGACACACAATTTGACATATTTTTGCAATATTTTCATCAGTTCTGCCTGTTATTTGCTGTCCTGACCTCTCATCACTAACATTTTCTCTCCCTTCAGAAAAATGTTTAATCTATTTGTATGCTGCTGTTTTTTTCATTATTCCAATAAACTTGGACTGACATGTCCCTTATTTCACTTCCACTATTGCCAAGTTTAATAAGAAATTTACAAATGTTTGTTCACTGCTCTAATACAAGCTTTGACATTTTTGTGACAACACACAAAAACACACACCAACAGTAAATGCCACTCAGCAATACACCACCACACATCAACACAAACACAACTGTGAGACACTGTATACCAACATTATGGAAACTTACCAAGTTGTTTGTACAGTGCTGCCAGTGTAAGCACACAGTAATAAGTTTGTGAACTTAATTGTCAGATCTCATAAATCTTTCATCTACTTATCCCAGATCTTTCAGTTTTGGGAAAACGCCCATTGATACATCTCTGGGACCTTTAATGCCATCTTTTCTCACCTTTCTCTCTATCCTCAAATGGCCTCAGCCTCCTCCTTCTGAGATCAGCCCATAGTTCAACTCCCCTTGGAAGGAGGAAGTTCTTCTCAGTGCCAAAGTTCTACCTGCCAATCACCAGGAGAATAACTAGGCTTTCATTGCTAATGAGGAAGCACAGAGCTGACAGAAAGAAGTCCATGTTAGCCATGATGAGGGAACTACTTAATGAAGTCAAAGTGGTCTTCTCTCAGACTCACTGTTCTGGCACCAAAAGAATAGAACCATTGTCTATAGGAACTTTCCTCTTGAAATCCTCCTCCTGCCCCTCAGAGATTGATTTAATGCTAAACATTCAGAATGGAGCACCCACTCTTGAGCTCTCAGGCCAACAAGCCATCCCAGTTCTTCCTAGAGCAGAGGGCAAAATCCCACGTTAGGTGGAAGAGAGTCCTTCCCTTATTCCACAATCCCAGATGTGTATGGGATCTTGCAGACAACTTGGCTCTCTGAATACAGACACTCATAGAGCAAACATTTAGTGAACATTTAGTTAGACACATCCATGAGACTGGAAATTGTCCCCACCACCACCCAAAATTGTCAATTGCATCACCTGTTTGAAAATAAAAAATAGGAGCTCTTCCAAATAGGGTTGACTTCTCCCATCCTGACCTCAATGGAAGGGTAATTCTCCTGTAAAGTTCCTTAATAGAGGCTAGTTCGATCAGTTCCTTCTTTGATTGGCAACCTTGGACCAATCAAGACCTTTCCTTGCTTGCTGCTTCAGCTTAGTATCCTCAGAGGGACACAGGCCAGTGTATCACAAGGAGGCATCCAATTTAGAAGAGGTAAGAGTAGAGTTAAAAAGAGGATTGAAGCAATGAAGCTAACTATTCTTGCAGATAAAGTAATGAAGCTGACTATTCTTACAGATAAAAATTACTGCTGAGGAAAAGAAAGTCTTTTTTATTTTTGTCAAAGCAGCTTAACATTTTTGCTTTCTTCTCCCCAGAGCCACCCTTTCCACATTGTGTACTTTAGCTCAGAGTGGGAAGATGGCCCCAATACCCAGAACATCTGCCCTGTGACTCTCAGATATCCCAGAACAAAGTATGACTGCCGCTTGAGGGCCTGAAACCAAGGGTAGAGGACGTCATCATTTCACTCCCAGGGTACAATCTTGTTATAGGTCCTGTAGCAAAGGCGTAGAGGAGATGTGTACACAGGTACAGATCCCTGCTCTCTGGCATATATGCCAGCTTCACAGCTGTACCTGGTTGTGAAGAATAGGGGTGGAAGCTGGAGGTAATGAGACCTGGATCTCAATGCCCAGGGGCTCTTCTTAGGCTCTCGGGAAGTAGGGCAGAAAGATTCCAGGAACTTCAATTCTCTCTCAACTTAGGGTGGGATGTGTGGAAGGCAAATAAAGGCTCAGGTTGTTGAGGTAAAGCTTCATGCTAAACCTCCTGTCTTCAAGGCCTTGGAAAAAGGAGTAAAAGCAAACATAGGACGAAAATTGAAACATGTCCCCTGAAGATGTCTGATTTTTGTAGCATTGATGACTGGGCCTCTCTACCAAGCATATTCTACTGACAAAGGAATGTGGAGAAAGGTCTCTCATTCTTGATCCCTATCCCTCCTTTTCTGGTGCTTTGTCCATTTTGATGACAATTTTGAATGTGCTATAGGAAGCAGAAAATCTAGTTTTCTCAGGTTTTGAAGCACCTAAATCTGTTGGTGGTGGAAGCACCTATATCAGAAACTAAGACTCAAAATGCTTACCAAATTGTAGTTGCAGCCACACAAACAGACTTGTTTAACAAAAAAGAAAAGAAAAGGCAACAATTTATGACTCATCTTGGAGCTTTCCCAGGAAGCTCCAGGCCTATTACAGCCCTACTGCAGATCGACTGCATTGCTAGGTAACTATCAGTGAACAGTAAGCTCACCATGCATCCTGGAAAAGAGAGGGGTCCAGGAGTTGGGTTCCCCACCACCTGGTGAGTGGTAACCACAAAGAGTATGGGCTCTGGAGCAGATACTGCTATACTTGAAACTCAGCTCTTCAATTTCCAACAGCAGGGGCTGGATACTTTGTTAATCTCCTCCAACCTCAATTTGCTTTTCGGCAAAAATGGTAAGAAAAAAACAACTTCAAAATTTTGTTATAAGGATCAGATGAAATAACTGAAGTGACAGGACCTAACATCCAGTCAGAACTGAATAAATGTGTGTTAATGAAACTACTGGCCCATCCATTTGGACTAGGGACCAAGGCTCCAATTGACTAGATTGTCTACTTCTATCTGTCAGGCCAAGGTCTAACTTATCTCCTCTGTCCTAATTCATAGCATGCTCAGTGAAAGCAACCAGCTGAACAGCTCTGCACAGTTATTGAGGCCCAGAATACCTCAAAGTCTGCTGAAACAGCCACAAACATCTGTGGTATCTGTGGAATCTTCTGACTGCTCAAGAAACACAAATTTCCAAAGTTCTTCAGGATTGGAGCAGTGCCACATCGTAGACCTGAGTTCTGAGGGAAACATTAGTTCCTATATAAGTTGGCACTGGGTGGGACAAAGGTGGGGAAAGATAGATGAAGGAGAGAAGGGGTGCAAAAACAACTCTCTTAAGTAGAATATTGCAGAAATAGGAAGGAGGCTGGTTAACCAAGCCCACAAGGCCCAGCTGGGAAGCTGCAGGAGCCCTGCCCAGTATGGAGGCTCTGTCTCCAGGAAATCATTGCCCAGGACCTTCTTGGGCCCCAGCTCTGGTTAAGCACTCAGGCAGATGGATTAACCAACCACCCTGGGGCCAGGCTTTCACTCCCTCATCAGAGGTAGAATGACATTGTGATCTTGGTTGCTTCTGCATTTTTAATGTCATAACATTAGATAATGAATGTGAAAGCACTCTAAAATTCTAAGGAACTGACAAGGAGTTAAGCACTGGCTGATAATATCTAGATTTGCTTGTTGAAAAATGTCAAACAGGGGCGGCACCTATACACCTATAGCTCAAAGGAGTAGGGCACCAGTTTTATATGCTGGAGGTGGCAGGTTCAAACACAGCACTGGTCAAAAACTGGAAAAAAAAGAAAGAAAGAAAAAGAAAATGTCAAACAGGGCAGACATGGTGGCTCAAATCTATAATTCTAGCACTATGGGAGGCCAAGGTGGGTGGATTTCTTGAGGTCAGGAGTTCAAGACCAGCCTGAGCAAGAATGAGACCCTTCTCTACTAAAAATAGCCAGACATAGTGGCGCATGACTATAGTCCCAGCTACTCTGGAGACTGAGGCAAGAGGATTGCTCAAGCCCAAGAGTATGAGGTTTCTGTGAGCTATGATGACACCACAGCACTCTACTCAGGGCAATAGAGTGAGACTCTATCTCAAAAAAAAAAAAAAAAAGTCAAACAGCCCACTACATGTCCCATGGTAGGTTCTTAATAAATATTCATTGATCAAATGAATGTGTGTGTTTAGAGTAGACAGGTGGTTTAGAGCCCCAATCTCATATCAGACATCTACTCTGTTAAGCTGTTTTCCCCATGCACCATTGCATCTTCCCTTTGCTTAGGCAGTGAAATAAAGTGGCACACCATTGATGGCATGAAAGAGAGGAGAAGAAACACAGAATGTGTTGGTGACAGTGGCTCTGGCATATGACCGGTTCACCCAGGGGAGCCAGAGACAGGCAGGGAGCATCTAACTTGCTGGGACACACCTTCTGAGCCTTTGAAGTGCAGTACTTTGTTGCTTTGGCACTTTCTACCAATGCACAGAAAATTTCACTCTTCTCATTCTGGGCCCTGAACATGTGCCAGAGAGAGGAAGCCAGAAGCTGAAAAAGCAGGGCCTGATGGGAATGGTACATGGCAGGAGAAGAGAGGAAAGCCTTGGAAAATATAGACGGGGCCTTTGCATACTGGAGGTGCTAGATCCTTGATCCCTGATCTTTGCTTAGAGAGGACCCCATAGGCTTACAGGTGAGGAGGGAAAAGGGAATTAAGGCTGTGTGGCTTACCAGCCCAGAGCAGCATCCTCCCCATCTCTGCATAAGATCTCCCCAAGAAGGGTATGATCATCACTTTGAAAATGAAACAGTTGTAGAAGGCATACACCAGGATTCCAACCCCAGGGCCTGCTTTTAGTTTCACAGTTTTCTCATTCTCAAAGTCCCTGGGCAGCCTCTGCTGCTGTCTGAGCCCCCACCTGCTGTGGCCCAGTTCAGAGGACTCATTACACATCAAATCTCAAGAAGATAATATTCCTCTGAACATGTCCTTGACAGCAAAAGAGAGAAGGAAAAAGGCGCTGGTCAAAATGTTTCACCAGGCCTGTGGTCAGCAATTTTTGAGGTTTCTAGTGGCTTGTGGATAGTAAAGAGAGTCGGAGCGTAACTAAGAAAGGAGGAATCAGAGAGTTTGTTACTTTGGGTTGGCTTTGAAATTTGGGGTGTAGGATTAGATGGAAAGGGGCTCTTTGATTTTGTTTAAGTTTCTAAGTCATAGTCATGGGCCTCAGAAGATGGCCAGAGTTCTAGAGCTGAAGGTCTGCCTAGAAAGAAGACTACACATCCATCTGGAGTTGTGTCTCCTGGGAATCTTGTGAGTGACATGCTAGGTGCGAGAACATGAACAGCCCAACCAAGGTCTGCTGGTCACAGGGAAGCCCTGCCAGCAGAGTGCTCCTCCCCAAACCCAGACCTGATCATGGCCCTCCCTTCCTCTAAAACCCAAATGGGCACCCTTGACTAGAGAATAAAGCCCAGACTTTTGGCTCTGCACATCTAATTACAACCCACTACAGCACCGTCATTTCTTGCCATCCCCTTCAGGTCTCATATGCTGAGGCTGGCTTAGTATTCCTCCCTCTGTGCAATCACACAAACTCTTTGCAGCCACTGTGGTGCTCTGTATGCCAGCCTTCTTCATGAGATGTCCACTCTCACTTCTCTACCTGGTCAAGACCCAAATCTAATAACATAATTTCCTGATGCCTTCTTCCTTTTTCCTGCCTCTCTCAAGCAGAATTCACTGTTACCCTTTTTTCTCACTTATATTATCATTAACTTGGTAGAAAAGCAGACATTTGCTAAGTACTTACTACCAGAAAGACATCTAAGATTTCTAAAAATTCAAAGAGAAAAATATAAGTCTCTTTCCTCTAGGAGATCAACTCTAGTTGGAAGGACAAACGTGTAAAATACAGTGTTCTGCAGAGTGCACTGTGAGAGGTACAAGGTGCGGGGGGACGGGGAGAAGTGTGGGGGATCAGAGAAGATTTTATTTGCACAAACTGAATTTCAATTAATATTTCAGGATGGTGCCTTGGGAAATATTTAAACTGAGAGAAAAGTTTAGAACCTGTTTCACAAATATAACTCAAATACAGGCTGAAGTCCCACGTGGCCACTCTCTGCATGAAGTCACATTTACAAAGCACAATTACAGAGGGAGGGGGATGGGGTCTCCGTGTGTCCCACACCTTTCGGGGGCAAGACACCATTGTAGGAGGAACTTTACCTAACAAATGCAATCAGTGAAACCTGGTTTCTTGTACCCTCAATGAATCCCCAACAATAAATTAAATAAACAAATAAAAAGCACAATTACACCTGCACAAATAGTAATTAAATAGGAATTCCAATATTTATTTACATCTCTTAAATAATATTTAAAGTCTTTAATTTGTGCACATTGGCAAATTTCTCAAAATCACTATTCTGCATTCCCCTCTAGATAATTTCCCCCAACAAAGCTAAAATCCCTATCTTACCTTCTTCTCCATAGTTTCAATCGCTTCTCATCTCCCTGTTACCTTCCAGCTCTTTCTACCTAAATTCCCTCCTCTTTCCTTCTACCTCTGTGGACCTGCCCATTCTCTTTTTCAACCCAATCCCCTAATTCTTTATCATAAATATGTGGAAATTGGGCAGGCAAGAGCTTTCTTTAGTGTAATGAGGACAGAGGGGTGCTAGTGGAAGGCAGAGAACACGCCCGTGTTAACAAATCTTTTCCCATCCCAAGTGATACACAAAGTAGAACAAACAGACCTTACGCTGGGGGAGTTCTATTGGTTATTTTCTAGACTCTGGAAGCAGGTAGAATTTTCCAACTCTGGTTTTACGAATACCGTACATTGCTGCAGCAAACAGGTAACTTGTAGGTAATTTGAGTTTGGTTGTACCTCAGTAACTGCATTGAGAACTTTGCTCTAAACACTTGAGGTCAAAGTCCAGAGCACGAACAAAGCAGTGGCTGACAGGGCAAGGGACGAGAATGGAGGCTAACGGGATGACTTGACCTGCATCTCTCTTCTTTTTGAAAAAAAGAACCTCTTTCTCCCTCAGGAGAAACACAACACTAAAGAAAAAAGAAATGGCCCAGTGCAGACCTTACGCAATTCCATAAGATCAGCTTTGTTATAGGTTAGTAGAAGAGACTGATGAAATGCTGTGTGGAAATGCACGCCAATCCTCCACACTCACACAGATCCAGGGTGCTTGCATCTTTTTCCCCATGTATGCTTTTCTAATTTACACTGGAGTTAACCTGATATCTCCATTATTGCAACAGTGCTGAGGTCCCAGGGCAATGCCAGATTTTAATCTGTGGAGTCAGCTTTCTGCCCTGGAGGCCCCCACCGCAGATACTGTTGATAACTATGTGATGCAAATTCAATTACCGGGTTTACTTTTAACAGGACAATATTCAGAAGCAAGATACTCTACTTGTTTAAAAATTCCTAGAGGTCAAAGCCATGCCTCATTTATATTTTTCATGCACTTGTGGCATAGTGGACTTTATTACATAGTAATGTGATACAAAAACATTTATTATGTTGACTCCAGATCTGACTTTAACACTAACTATATGACCCCTTCTCCGTGCCTAAGATCCTTCCAAAATAAATAAAACTAGGGTTTTATACTCAACTGCCTTCAGGTCCAGGCAGACAAAATGAACATATGAGGCAGCCTGAGCACCAGTGTGGAGTAACTAGGAATGCAACGGTGCTTAATACACTCATTAGCACTGTACCTCTTCCCTGAGAGTCAGTTTTCTGATCCGTTTTGGCTTTCAAAGCACCTGTATGAAATGCTCTAGAAGGTTTTTTCCCCTCCTGCATGGTATGTGACTCACAAATTTCTCTGGCTCATATTATTTCCTTAGGATTGAGAAAAAAACAGTATTGGGAGAGAGAGTGCTAAGGGGGGTGACAACCTCCAACCAGAGTGCCCACAGGACACCACCGTGTCCTTTAGATACATGCTGCAGCTCCATCTCAGAGACCTCCTCCCTATTTTCTCTCCCATTGATCAATTAACCAGCTGATAGCCTAGAATAAGCTGCTAATTTTGGTCTTCAAATAAACTACTATTCTAAAAGCAGAACACACCAAACAAGACATTCTGGAATGAACATCAAAGACATTTGAAGTTTCCTGATTTATTAGTTGCAGAAAGTAAGATTCCAGTGAGCAGAAGGAGCCAGGATCATGAAAAATGCTGCCATCAGCCCACAGAAACACCAGGGCAATCCCAGAGGCCCGCAGAAAAGGGTAGAGGCAGCTGTCTCTGGCTTGTCTAGGCAGAGAGGGCGAAGCCCACCATGTTGTTGGCCATGTCAAAGACAGAGTAATATTCCCTGAGGAAGACATCTCCCAGAATCCACAGGGGCTCCCCGCTTTGGGAGGGCAGGTATGTGGGCTCAATTCCCAGTGTACAGTAGCCGTTGTTCTGAAGAGACAAAGGACATGCAGATATAACCAGCTGCACAGCAGAGACCCTTCCCCTCAGGAGCTACCCCACCCATAGGCCACGAGCCCTGTAAGGGGCTCTAAATTCTTATCCAGCCTCAGCCTGGCCTTCAGTGATTCCTCATAGCCTCCCAGATGTGAGCTGGGACACAGAACACCTGCTTGAGCCCACCCATCACAGAGTCAGGAAGCCTAGATTGAATACATACATTGAGGACGTAGGTGGAGGGAGGCAGAGGAAGCTGGGCGCCGCCGATGGTGAAGGCGATGGTGGGCATGTTCTGCACATTGCTGCAGCTCACCACAAACTGGGGGGAGGAGGAGGTGATACTGAGGCTCTCTAGGGGACTGGGAGCCCAGACAAAGGGCCCAACCTCCCTTTTCCTGGGAGTCCTGTGTGAGACTTTCCCTTCAATCTTCCAGCAGGGGCTGTTTCAGAGCAAGGGAGGCACAGCCTGATTCCCAGGCTCAACACTGACCAGTTCCTTTGGCCTTCTGGAGTCTTCTCCTTAAACACATCTCAGCTAGTGGGCTTTGGTTGTATCAATAGGGCCACATGGAATGAGACTCATTCTAGAACACAGTCTGTAACCTCAGAAACTACAAATTACAGAGGAAAGGCATGAGGCCCACACCTGTAGCAGCACACTCCTGTACTCTCACATACACTCATAGCCATGTTCGTGTGCACATGTTCATGTACCCACCACAGCATGTGCACGTGCACACACACATGTGCAACCTGAGGAACCAAGAATTAGTCTGGGCACAGACTCTTACACACAGGCAGAAGCAAACTACAAAGGAGGCAAGAGTGGGGACAAAACACTACTCAGAGTAAAACCCCAAGACACATTCCTAGGGAAGAAAAAGCCAAAGGGAATGGAGAAACATCTTGGGCTCTAACTCTGCTATTTCAGAGCATTCGCAAGGCTGAATCATGCTCCTAGGACCTGCAATGGATTAGCTGCACCTCCTGACACTGCTTAGCCCACACTCACAATCAGTCTGGGAGCTGGTGTTATTCCCTCCCCTTACTCTCTGCCTTGCATGGAAGGCTCACGGCATAAATGCCATTCTGCATCCCCTAGTATTTCCTGCCAGGGTCTCAGGTCCCCATCCAGCCCTTTCTCCTCCTTTGTGAACTCATTGCACTCAGGCTCCTAAATGTGCAGAAGAGCCCCCGGCTCCTGGTTACTCACATCACCATTCTCAGCCTGCTGGGCTCCTGTTGCCTCAACGAAGGAGCTTATGTACTGCTGGGGAACAGTCAACAGGGAGGTGCCAGTATCCACGATGCCCTGGCAGCCCTGGGAACACAAGCCAGTGGCCTGGTTGCCAATGGAAAACCTGAGGGGTACAAGACAAAGAGAATCTAGTGCCTCTGCTTACAACATTATCCACATCCATCCTTCATCCTCCCACCTCAGCAGCTTCAACAGCCTAGCTTTTCCAGAAATCCAGACCACCCCTATTTCACAACTGCCCATGTACTAATACTTCTGTGCATTTATGGTTATGGGAGTAACATCTCCAATCTTGGTCCAGTGTCCTCTCCAGCTACTAAAAGTTTTAGAAGACAGATGCTGTATCTTATCTTCTTTAATCTATCTTAATGGTGTCCAGCATATAATATGAAACACAGTCAGGGCTTATAATCAATAAAGAAATGCATTTTGAACACCTACTATGTGTAAGATACTCTTTCAGGGATTATGATGATACAAGGAGCAGATAATTTGTACTCACTGGTTTTTTTTTTTATCTTATTCTAATAGAGATGAAACTGTATAATCCAGTAAGGCTTGACTCACATAAGGCAGCAGCTGCTGAACTCTGCTGTGCCGTATATAACATCCTGCATGATTCAGTCTCTGACTCTTTGTCCTGTCTTTCCTGCTGCTCTACCTTTCCTCTTCATTCCACATATACATACTGGGTGCTCTCCATGAGCCTGGCATCATGCAAGGCACTTAGAGATACAATAATGAATAAGACAGACAGCACAGCCTAGCAGAGGGGCTGGACACCTAACAAAAACACACTAATGTTGAACTGCAGCCCTGGTAAGTGCCACAAAGGAAATGCAGTGTCAGAGACAGAGAACTTGATCTTGTCTGGAGGGATCAGACAAGGATTCTTCTGAGGAAGTGACACTTAAAAGATGGGTATAATTGGACCAAGTGAAAAAGACACTTCCACCCCACACACATTGAACTAGTGTCCAGACCTGCCAAACTCTTACCTCCCTCTCTGCTCTTGCATGTTGGGCTGTTTCCCCAATGCCTCAACCAATGACTAGGGTGTGTTAACTATGAATATTATGGGATCAAAGAAGAATCACTGTGCACTGTGCCCCAGAAAAGAAGTTTGCAGTTGAAAGGAATTAGTCTTGGTTTTGAAGGATGCCTAAAATTCAAGTAAGCACTCCAGGATGTGTAATTAAAATAAGAGAAGCAAGAGGGTGGTGCCTGTGGCTCAAGAAGTAGGGTGCTGGCCCCGTATGCCAGGGGCTGCAGGTTCAAATGTGGCCCCGGCCAAAAACTGCAAAAAAAATTTAAAAAAATAAAAAAGAGAAGCAAGCAAGTCATGGATAGGTGTAAAGACTCAGACAAGTCTGTGCTTCATACCAGGAAGCACTGGGAGGACTGAATTGACCCGTGAAGCCTAAATTTCATATCGTCTTAAGTATAGGCCAAAGGAGTTTTGTATTTAATTTGCATGTGATAGTAAATTCTTGAGGACTTTTGAGTGTAGAAGTAACTGATTTATGATCATGAGTTTTGGGATTAGATAAGCTTGTGCTCAAATTTTGGCCTAATGAAATGTATAACTTTGGATAAGTTAACCTCTGAGCCTTATTTCTTTGTCTATGGAATGAAATATATTGCTAATCTCCTCGTAGAGCTGTTGTGTAGATTGTATGAAATAACATATTTGAAGTACTTACCATGGCATCTGGCACATACCTCAAATCAACAACAGCTATTAATTTCATTAATGTTGGAAGTGGTAAAGAATATGCAGATCGGCTCGGCGCCTGTGGCTCAATCAGCTAAGGCACCAGCCACGTACACCTAAGGTGGCGGGTTCGAATCCCCAGCCCAGGCCCACCAAACAACAATGATGGCTGCAACCAAAAAATGGCCAGGCATTGTGATGGGCGCCTGTGGTCCCAGCTACTTGGGAGGCGGAGGTAGGAGGCTCGCTTGAGCCCAGGAGTTGGAGGTTGCTATGAGCTGTGATGCCATGGCACTCTACCCAGGGGGATAGCTTGAGGCTCCGTCTCAAAAAAAAAAAAAAAAGAATATGCAGATGGAGACAATGACACTTCCAAAAAGAATGATGTGGATTATTCATAGTGCCTGCCAGCATGCAGGGTCAGTGACCACTTCAAAAAGTTCAGATAAGATCTGGGAGGCCACAGCAGCCTCCCTTCTCAGCTCAGGAATTCAAGGATAGCCTGAGCAAGAGTGAGACCACATGTCTACTAAAAATAGAAAAACTAGCCAGGCGTTATGGCAGACGCCTATAGTCCCAGCAGGAGGCTGAGGCAAGAGGATTGCTTGAGCCCAAGAGTTTGAGGTCGCTGTGAGCTATGACACCATGGCACTCTACCCAGAGCACAGAGTAAAGCTCTATCTCAAAAAAAAAAAAAAAAAAAAAGCAGTTCAGAAAAGAGCTACATGGCAGTGTCTACTGAGCTCTAGGACCATCAAGGCCTGGGGGTTTGGTAATTCTTTAAGAAACTGAGTGACAAGGAGGAAGTGTATCAGCCGTGGCAGGAACAGGTAATAGTGTCATGCTGGAGAAACATCCTGTGAAGGTCCATAATCCATAGGAACTGCCCTCTCTACTTACTCCTGGATGGCAATCTGCCAGTACATTTCCTGGGTGACAGGGGTCCAGACGATCTCACCAGAATAAAGTTGAGTGTCCACGCCTCCCAGGATGAGCTCTCCACCATACTGAGTGGTTGGTTGGCTGGGGAGAAAAGCAGACAAGTGTGAGTTCCCACAGTGAAAATGAGTCAAATAGTTTTCTCTCTCTCCATTCCTTTCCTCAGTTTGTACACTCAGGTGCAGAACAGGGGGGTGGCTGGTCTCAGATCACCCATGCCGAGGCTAAAGACAAGAGAGACTTCTCAGAGCAACACCCAAATATTAGCCCATAATTGGAGAAGTTGGGATTGGAAACCAGACACCTGAAAACAAATTATAAAGGCATTTCAGAGAAACCTGCCCTGGGGAGGAAATGAGAATGGGGGTCCCTGAAATGAAGTCTGACAGAGCCCTCAAGAGCACTATGATGGGCACACTCCTATCATGGTCAAGTCTGAGCTGCACATGCTCATTGGAAGGATTTTGGCCCCTTTGTTCACTATTCCAGGCCTGCCAGTGGTAGAAGAAACACATTTTGCCATCAGGTGCCTTGAGGATCATGTACTTAGGAAAAAAGGACTAGGAAGTATGAGGACAAAAGGACACAGAAGTTCAAGGTCAGATGGAATAAGAAAAGCACTGGATTTGTGATCAAGATATTTGAGTTTGAGTCTTGGTTTCATAAGTGGTCAACCTTGATCAATACTGACGACTTATTTGAACCTCCATTTCCTCCCTGACAAAATGGAGTTAATGACAGGATTTTTGAGATGTCATTTGAAGTAACTGCTATGAGAACTTCATTAAGCCAGAATATTATAATTATTACTTCATTATCATTTTCTTTGCTAGTAAAAATTTATGTGGCTTGTTCCATAGCTCTACTGTTATACAAACATGGAAATTTCTAGACTTCCTAAATAAATGTCAAGGGACTGCTCCTCATGTTTAAGAAAAGAGTTATTACATGGTTTATGGTTAATATAATTTAAAACTCTTGAAATGTACTTAAAAGAGAATTCCTCCTAAAACATAGTTACAAATTTTCAGAAAGACATCAATGTTTTTTAACAGGCTCCATTCATTGTGTTGGGAAGCTTTATAACCTGGGCCCCATCTGATCTTGGGTTGTCTAGAGCCCTCATGGAACCTCATTTCTTCAGCCCTTCCCAGGACAAGGGTCCTTACCGAGAGAAGTAGAAGCTGAAGATGGGCTGAGTGAGCTGGTTCTGCTGCAGCATATCCTGCATGACTGTCGGGGCATTCCCCACGGCAATGGCTGGGTAGGCCATTCCCAAGATCCCATCAAAAGCTGAATAGTAGAAGGGGACAGTGGGCTCATTCTCACTCAGGCCAAACTCCTGATTGTTGACGACAATATTCTGAATCTGGGGAGAAAAGACAGTAGAGGTTGACAATTCAGGTGGACAGATCGTGGCTTCCCAGACTTAGGTGCCCAGGGTCTGGAATCCAGAACCTGTCCTGGGTAGAGGAAGTTGACTGTTTTTATGTAGCACTCAATTTTAGTTGAGGGAAGGTGAAAGGGCAGCAGTGTCACCCAACCATGTGAGTTTTGGGGAAATAAATGTGGATTTTCGGAGGCGGAAGCAGTTGTTTTCTAGACTTATGGTTTCCACTTCCAAGGACAATGAAAGAAACGACTGGTTTTATATTCAACAATCCATGTGCACGAATGATCAGAAGAACTGTGGGTATTTGACCTAAAAAATAACGAAATAGTAAAAGGACTTGTCTTCAAATTTGCAAAGTGCAACTGTGTGGAAGAGGAAGCAGATTTATTCTATGTGTTTCCCGAGGACAGAGTTAAGACCACAGAACAAACTTACAAAAAGACACAATAATTTTAACATGATGTAAAGAGCTTTCTATAGTCAGAACTGCCATGGAAGTGATTCCTGTCTTGGGAGAAAGTTTTAATCAGATAGCTTTTTCGTGCATGTGATGTCCTATAAGTCATAAATTTAGATAGCTTTTGACATCCCTTCTGATGTTCATCTTTGAGATGGTTGTACCTGCTTAGTAAGCCTGTATTTCACTAATAGCTTAAGGCTCTAGAAAATAGGAGTCAAACCACAGAGGCTAAGTGAACACTACTCACGGTCACAGTGTCATATCCCATGACCACAGTCAGGCTGCCACTCCCATAGGACAGTGTATAGGTTTGTCCATTGTTACTGAAGGTGGAGGACTGGCTGGGGTTGAACATGTTGTGATTGGCTGTAGAAAGACAGAAAGGAATGCTTGTGTCACTCACTGGTTTCCAAAGCATGTGGAGGTCACTAATCCTCATTGGCTTAGGATCATCAGACAAAGGCTGGGTTAGGGCACCACCCTCAGATCCTTGGCATTGCAGACAAATTATGCTAGCCCCAGGAAAGTCTGTCCCCTGAAATGGCAAACATTGCCCAAATTCCTTCCAACCCACCATTCTCTAAAGGATAGATTGCCTCAGAGGTGCCAGGAATTATAGGTCACAGGAGAGAGCTGAGGGGAAGGAACAATGCAGAAAAAAATGAAGGCCTGAGTCTGTTTCCCCTGTCTCTTTCTGGAACAGTTCACACTTCTGAAATGGGGTCCTGAGAGATAGACTGTGAGCGAAATGTCTTGATGTTCCTAATACAAGGAGGGTGAGGCATAGATCTGCATAAAGAACTCTGGACTTGGACTTATAATCCTGCTCTCAAAGCCTGACTCTGCCCCTCCATCTGCTCCCATCCATGGTGAGGAGGGGGCTGGTGGTGTACTCACAGCAGGCCTGGCTCTGGCAATAGGTGGAGGGTACCCACAGGTTGGAGGAGCCCGTGTCAAAGAGGACTAGGAAATTCTGAGGTGGTGTCCCAATGCTGATCTCCCCAAAGTAGAAAGACTGCAAAGAAAGATTTGTCACCCTCAGTAAACAGAGCCTTGTGCTAGGGTTGGGCAAGAAGTTGACCCACAGGAAGCTACATTTTGCCCAAATCATTTCCTCAGGGGAATTATAGGCTTCTCCCACAATTTCTCCTTACCATCTGGGGCCAGCTTCCCTCAAGACTGCTTTTTTGTCTCCATTTAAAAGACTTGGTTTGTCAAGACAATATTATTTAAATGTTTTTTCTACTTTAACAACAAATTTGATACCTTTGTGTGTTTGCCATGCTATGTCAGAATACCCAGAGTTGGAGAGATACTCACTTTACCAGAGTCCAGCCACCCTCCCACGTCATAAACACACACACATACACACACTCACATACACACCCCTCCCCTTCTCTTCCACTGTTAGATACTTGTACCACCATTTTCAAACTTCCTGGTCACACAGTAGCATGGGGCATGAGGAAGTTTGGAGTAAGAGGTAGCACAGAGAACCAGAAAAGAATGTCACTGCAGGCAGTAGTTTAAGTTCTAAGTCAATTTGGGTCAGTCATGTCACTTACCCACCTCTAGTTCTTTTGTCTATAAGATATGGGAGAAATAGGAGATCCCTAAGGTGGCTTCCAGCTCTGATGCTCAACATAACATCTCACTAAGCACAGTCCATAGGACACCAGCATGTTGAGACGCCCTGATGAGACATCATAGGCTTGACAACTTCCAGAATTTTGCTCTGGGGACCAATATGTCTTTCCAAAGAGAGAGAGATGTAGTGTCAGCGCCACTGGAGCTGTTGCCTGATAGCCTCACAGGCATTTTCCCTTTTTCTCCTGCAGCCATTGCCTGCAGCAGACACTTCCTTTGAATCTCTCAATTAACCTGAACATTCCCACTATGAATCTCTTAACCACATATATGGGGCTTCAGAGATATGAGCCAGTAAGGAGAGGAAAAGAGGAAGAAAAAGGAATTGCTATACTATTAGACAATACCAACTCATAATGTTTTTTGAGTCCTTTCCATAGGAAGATGAGGCTTAGGTTTAGTATCTAGTTCAACATTACAGCTAATGAGAGGTACAAATGAGTATCAAAGAATGGGGATTGTATTGACACAAGGATTACGCACACCCCCTTTACTCACCTCCATGTAGTTGGTGATGGGCTCATAAGCAACAGCATAATTACCAAAATGATACTTGGCAACTGGGTCACCCTTTGGGTGGCTCTTTAAGTACTCCTCTAGTACACCCTGCTCTTCCATTGCCTGGCGGATAGACTTGCCTTTCCTCAGAATGATTCTGCAGAGAATAGGGTAAACAAAAGGAATGGGCTTCACCTGGGCACCATTAAAATAATCCCTTCAATGAGCTGACCTGCAGTATTCAAATCTCTCCAGCACTCTACTCAAGAAGAGCCACTTAGAGGGAATTCTCCCCATTTCAGCAAGTCCTAACCACTGAATTCACTCCAGCCTTCCCACCATGGAAATATCTCATGCCATACTTGGGCGGGGGTAGGGGGGAGGTATGCTTATATATTGTTTTCAGAGGATAAAGGTCTGTTTCTTCCCAGTCCTTTCTGTAACCCTGGGGCAGAGATTGTGCATCCTTCCTTCTTAGCTAATAAAACACTCTCTCTTTCTGTCACACACACACACACACCATCCATTTCAATCATTGGCCCTCAGAGGGTGTTCAGTTTGTAGTACCAAGAGACAATGTGACCAGCTCTCCAGAAGGCTTGCAGAGGAAGGCCTTTGCTCTTCCCTGGCTTGTCAGGCCTTGGAGGCTGGAATTCACAATGTAGCTAAATCCCCAACATACCTTTCCAGACCTTCTGAAAGGTATAGACAAGCTAAGATCAAGACCAGGATCTTCATGGTGCTGATTTTCAACCTCCCACTGACACACAGGACACAGTGGCAGAGCCAAGGGTTGGGGTAGACAGAGGAAGGTTGGGTCTCTCTTTTATACCCTGATCTCCTGGCACTTTTGGTCTCTTGGTACGTGGATTTTCCTACCTTTGTACCAGCTTGTTTGCTTACACATCTGTGGATTCTGTTTGTTTTTCCCTCTGGCAATCATCAAGGACTTTTCTGTTCACTCTGTAATCAATTTAAAAAGCAATTAGTGGCTTTACTGATGGAACCTAAAGATTATAATTTGATAACAAATGTAAAATACACTGAGAACAAAGTATCCCGGTCCTGTGTCTATTGAGAAACGGGTGCCAGCAACTTCTGCCAGAATAATGGAATAAGTTGCTCTTTGACTTCTAAGGGCATGTGCTTTATTGTGATTTATAGTCACTACTTCTGTTTCTCTTCTCTTTTCTTTTTATCAGTCTCATCTATAGCCTTCCATATATGATTGTCATAGCTCACAGCACTTTCTGTTTTTTTTTTTCATTTTTTAGTGCACAAATCAGTCAACTTTTATTGAATGCTTACCCTGTGCCCACTTCTTTCTATGCCCTAGGAGTACAAAGGTAACTAAAACTGGTCCTTGAGATACAAATGTCTGCATTCATGCTGGAATAACAGATACATAGGCAAATTATGTGATCACTCTAGCCATTCACATGTTTGTAGAATGAATGACAGGGATAACCATAGTATTCACAGAGCAAGTAAAGAGAGGGATGATATAGCTCCTGGCAGGGTTAAAAAGGTTTCACAGAGGAAATTACATTTAAGTGAAGATCTTGAAGGATACTAGATAGGGAAGTAAGGAAGGTTTTTTAAAAAGGCATTGGAAGCAGAAGAAAAACTTGAGCAGTGGCACAAAGGAGAGAAGTTCTATGATGAGTTCAGAGAACACCGTGGCCAACATGGCCAGAAGAGTGACTCTTAGCACAGCTTCTCACCAGCCGCAGTCACATAGGACATGCCTGGGTGTGCCCAGTTCCCATCATGCTAATTGTCACTCTAGAAATTATTTTCTATTCAATAAATCATTTGAAATGAAAAAGACTATAATTCTGTAACTGAAATACCCTTGAGTCTATAATATGTAGTGCTATATTGAAATAGTACCTACTCAGTTTCTTCAGAATTTTAACTATTATTCTATCAAATACTTATAACATGCATCATGGATCACTATGACACACCAGAGCACCATGGTGAGAACTACTGGACTACTATACTAGTAGCACATGGATAGTACTCTAGATAGGACTAGGTACCTGCATGGGCACAATGTACAAGATTAGAATCTGGGAAAGTGTACCTTGTGTGCCATGCTAAGCAATTTTGCATTAATTCTATAAGCAGTAAGAAGCCATTAATGTTTTTTAATCCAACAAGTGACACACTTAATGAGTTTCTATGTACCATTGATTATTTTCTGTTTTGTTTTATTTATATTGTAGTCTTTTAGAAGTATTGCGTTATCAAAATCACTCCCTAAATAAAGCAGCTGGTGTGGAACTTTGCCATGAATCTACCATGAAGCTATGCATAAACCCAAAAAAGGTTTAACTTCATGTGCATGGTTTAATTTTCCTTTTACAGAAATAAACTTTTAAAGAGAAACTTAAGAGTTAACAAGGAAGAGAGAGAGGAACAAGATGGCAGCTGAGTCACAGCTTCCTTCCAACTGGTGAGACTGGGAAGAGAAGACTCCAGGCATCTCTGGCTTGTGGGATCTGCCCAGAAACACCCCTTTGGGGACATAGAGAGTCAGCAAGAGACTTCTGGACCCCATGAGGAGGAGAAAAGCTTTGGAGAACTGTCAAGTGGTTGCGTGTATTCGTTCAGTCTAATCCTGCCAGCATCTTCTCATCCTTCTGGTCCTGTACCAAAAGGACTCATCGAAACCCTAGTCCAGAGGCACAGTAATTTAAAGAGTAAGAGGAAGTGAAAGGAAAATTAGGGCAAGGAAACAGACAAAAGAAAACGCTCATGAGGAACAATCAGCAGAAAATCTTGGCAACATGAAAAACCAGTCCAGAGCAACTCTCCCTCCCAAGGGACCATGAGGAAGCTAGCTACTGTAGAGGATTCCACCTATAAAGAAATGTTAGAAATTACAGAAAGGGAATCTAGAATACAGATGATGAAAATAATGAAGGAAATGATGGAAACAATGAAGGAAACTACTGATAAAGTGGAAAATAACCAAAAGACCAAAAGGAAATCCAAAATCAGAATCACATAAGAGATGAATGATATGAAGAATACAGAAAGGATATAGCAGAGCTGAAGGAACTGAAGCAGTCAATTAGGGAACTTAAAGATCCAATAGAAAGTATCAACAACAGATTAGACCATGCAGAAGGAAGAATCTCAGAGGTAGAGGACAAAGCTCTTGAGATTACTCATATAGTTAAAGAGGCAGAAAAGAAGAGAGAGAAAGCAGAACATTCACTGACAGAATTATAGGACTTTATGATGCATTCAAACATATGAGTTATACATAACCCAGAAGGGGAAGAAGAAAGCCATTCTAGAGAATATTACAAATGAAAATTTCCCAAATATCACCAAAGATTCTGACACACTCCTTTCAGAGAGATATCAGACCCCAGGTTGCCTCAACTCAAATAGAGCTTCTCCAAGACACATTGTGATGAACCTGTCCAAAGTCAAGACAAAAGAAAAGATTCTTCAAGCTGCCAGGAGTAATCACCAGTTGACCTACAAGGGCAAATCCATCAAGGGAACCATACTCTTCTCTAATGAAACTTTCCAAGCAAGAAGACAAGGGTCATCTACCTTTGATCTACTTAAACACAACAATTTCCAGCCCAGAATTCTATATCCTGCTAAGCTAAGCTTTAAAATTGACAGAGAAATCAAATCATTTACTAATATATAAACATTGAGGAAAATCACCACAACAAGATCAGCTCTTCAGGAAATACTTCAATGTGTTTTACACACTGACCATTACAATGGATCAACAGCTAAGTTAGAACTCAGAAATTTAAGGACAGAACCTAACTTCCACAATGATGCAAAAGATAAAACTAAGCAATAGACTCTCACAAAATAAAATGGATAGAACACTACCGGACTTATCAATTATCTCAATTAAGGGGGTTTTTTGTTTGTTTTGTTTTGTTTTTATTTTTTTGAGACAGAGTCTCAAGCTGTTCCCTTGGGTAGAGTGCCTTGGCATCACAGCTCACAGCAACCTCCAGCTCCTGGGCTCAAGCGAGTCTCCTGCCTCCGCCTCCCAATAGCTGGGACTACAGGCACCCATCAGAACACCTAGCTATTTTTTGGTTGCAGTAATCATTGTTGTTTGGCGGGCACAGGCTGGATTCAAACCTGCCAGCTGAGGTGTATGTGGCTGGCACCTTAGCTGCTTGAGCCACAGGCACTGAGCCATATTTTTTTTTTTTTTTTGAGACAGAGCTTCAAGCTACCACCCTGGGTAGAGTGTTGTGACATCATAGCTCACAGAAACCTCAAACTCTTGGGCTTAAGCAATTGTCTTGCCTCAGCCTCCCAAGAAGATGGGACTACAGGCACCCACCACAATGCCCAGCTGTATTTTGGTTATAGTTGTCATTGTTTTTTGGCAGGCTAGATTCGAACCCGACAGATCTGGTGTATGTGGCTGGCATCTTAGCCACTTGATCTACAGGTGCCAAGCCTCAATTAATGTTAATGGCTTGAATTCCCTGCTGAAGAGGCATAGATTGGCTGACTAGATTAAACAACACAAGACATCCATTTGCTGTCTGCAGGAAATACACCTAGCTTCAAAAGACAAATTAAATCTCCAAGTTAAGGGTTGAAAGACAATTTTTCAGGCAAACTGAATTCAGAAGAAAAGAAGAGTTGAAATCTAATTTTCAGATACATGTGGATTTAAAGCAACTGAAGGCAAAAAGGACAAATATGGTCACCTTATATCGGTTAAGGGAAAAATACAACAAAAAGACATTTCAATTCTAAATATTTATGCACCCAACTTAAATGCTCCTAGATTTGTGAAATAGACCTTACTCAGTCTGAACAATATGATATCCTATAACATCATAGTAACAAGGGACTTTACATTCTCCTTACGGAGGTGGACAGAGCCTCTAAACAGAAATTAAACAAAGATATAAGGGACTTAAATAAGACCCTAGAACAACTGTACTTGATAGACGTATATGGAACACTCCATCCCAAAGATAAAGAATATACATTCCTTGCACCAGCTCATGGAACAGTCTCCAAAATTGATCATATCATAGGATACAAAACAAACCTCAACAGAATCAAAAGAATTGATAATTTGCTTTGTATCTTCTCAGACCACAAGGCACTAAAGGTGGAATTCAACTCCCCAAAAGCATTCAATCCCACACAAAGTTATGGAAATTAAACAACCTTCTGTTGAATGACAGTTGGATGCAAGAAAAAAATAAAAGAGGAAATCATGAACTTCCTTGAACACAACAACAATGAAGACACAAGCTACCAAAACCTGTGGGATGTAGCAAAAGTAGTCCTGAGAGGAAAATTTATTGCTTTAGATGCCTGCATTCGAAAAACAGAAAGACAGCACATCAAGAAACTCACAAGCCATCTGATGGAACTGGAAAAAGAAGAACAATCTAAGCCTAAACCCAGCAGAAGAAAAGAAATATCCAAAATTAAATCAGAGATTAATGAAATTGAAAACAAAAGAATCATTCAGAAAATTAATAAACAAGAAGTTGGTTTTTTTAAGATATCATTCATTTCATTCTATGAAATCATGTCATATAAAAGCAATTATTTATTTTACTTTATTTTATTTATTTACTTTTTATTAAATGATAGCTGTGTACATTAAC
Organism: Galagoides demidoff; assembly: GCA_963574575.1. Lineage (NCBI taxonomy): Eukaryota > Metazoa > Chordata > Mammalia > Primates > Galagidae > Galagoides > Galagoides demidoff. Next base: position 29,441 of record CAUYQV010004981.1, read on the forward strand.
GCAATCATGGGGTACAGTGTAGTGTTTTCATATACAATTTGAAATATTTTCATTAAACAGATAAATAAAATAGATAAACCTTTGGCCAGACTAACTAGAAAGTGAAAAGTAAAATCACTAGTAACCTCAATCAGAAATAATAAAGGGGAAAAAAGAACTGATACTACACAGATACAAGAGATCATCTCTGAATACTACCACAAACTCTATGCCCAGAAATTTGACAATGTAAGGGAATGGAACAATATTTGGAATCATACCCTCTCCCTAGACTTAGTCAGGAAGACATAGAGCCCCTGAACA
>CAUYQV010004982.1:0-16089 GCA_963574575.1 Galagoides demidoff
CAACCCGGCAAGACCCCGGGAGGCAGAACCAGCAGACACAGTGATGCAACCCACCCCTGCAGGAGTCAGTGTCACTGTCAAGGCCCTGGGAGGCAGGCGCAACCTGTCCCTGTGGAGGACAGTTGTCCTTACTGGCAACCAATGCCCCGGAAGAAGATGCATGTCTGGTGGAATGGTGCGACCCTCCCAGGCAGAAGCTGCTGGCGACCGCAAGCCAGCAAGGCCCTGGGAGGTGGCTGTGCATCTGTGCGACCTGCCCTACGAGAAGTCAGTTGTCCTTGCAAGCCACCAAAGCCCCAAATGCAGGAAGGCGCAACCCTCTCAGGCAGGAGCTGGTGGTGATCCAGGGCCAGGGGGCCTCAGGAGGCAGACGAGCGGCTGCTCGACCTGCTCTAGCAGAAGTCAATTGCCCCCACCTGCCGCCAAAGCCCTGGAGGCAGACAAGCAGCTGGCGGGACTGTGCGACCCTCCAAGGCAGGAGTCAATGGCAGCTGCGGGCCAGCAGGGCTCCGGGAGGCAGACGCAGCTCAGTGACCCCACCCAGCAGAAGTCAATCACCGTCAAGGGCCCACCAAAGACCCAGAGGTGGATGCCTGGAGGGTGTGTAGCCCTCCCTGTCAGGCGTTAATCCCAGTCACGGGCACCTAGTCTCAGGAAGTGCAGATAGTAGCCGGAGAAACAGCTGAGCGCAGAATGCGCTGACTGAGGGGGATCCGTCTGCACGCAGAAAGCGTGGATCAAGCAGTTCTCCTGGTGAAGGACTGGGACAGGGGCTTGGTCTTGAAAGGGTGGGTGGATGCTGTTTTTGGGGCTCCTCTCCCTATCAGCCGGCAAGGGGAGGGAGAGTGGACTGGAAACTCAAAATGGCAGTGTGAATGCCAGTTCCACTTTTCTGCCTGGGGAAGGGTGTTCCGAATCTTAACTGGGTTCCTCCAGGGTATCAAACTTCCCTATTGGCAGCTCTCACTCACGGAATGAGAGAATAGGTCCTCAGTTTATTGGTGGCCTGTAGGAGACTCGGAGGAGCGGATGAAGAGGAAACAAAGGAAAAGCACACCTTTCCTGGGGGAGGGGATGGGCGCTATTCCTTTGGGGTGGTTTATGTACCTGTGGATTGTCCTCTAGGAGTCTCCGCCTGTCTCAGAAGAGGTGTCCCACTGGTATCGCTCTTCTCTCTCAGCTGGGGTCCCAATTTTTGACTTTGTTGGAGGTTTCTCTGGACTTTATCCTTTCCTCTGAACAGGAGCTTCTGTCAGAGACTGGTGCCTATCGGCCATCTTGACCCCTCCCCCCATATTTCACTCTTATTACAAAGAAGAGGAAGTTAATTTTATAATTTTAATCCTACCAAGTTTGTAAGAGTTTTTATTCAAGATATTGGCCTTTAATTTTAAGATAAAATATATCTCAGTTTGAGATGAAAAACATCTTAGAGTTGGGCGGCGCCTGTGGCTCAAAGGAGTAGGGAGCTGGCCCCATATACTGGAGGTGATGGGTTCAAACCCAGCCCCAGCCAAAAACTGCAAAAAAAAAGAAAGAAAGAAAGAAAAATATCTTAGAGTCAAACTTAAATTCTATAACTGAAAGTCTCTACAGTCTAGATTATAGATATTTATTTTGAAATACTATTTACACCAGCCCTGTTAAAAATTTAAAAAAGGGTGGGGTGGAATCATGGTGCATTTTAGCAAGAGTCTTAGATAAAACACTTCATGATACTGAAATAAAAATAGAAATTGAACTTAGAAGAAGAACATGAAAATGCCAGTATACCAGCTTCAAGTTCCCAAGAGCCAAAAAACCTAAACATCACACAGGGCAGAAATCAAAACACTGTAGAATTTTCCAGCACAATTAACTCAAATATAATTTGTAGGTGACCCTTACTAAAATGATGGTGATGATTTATAAAATTTATTATAATGGTACTAACTGAAAGGGAATATGGTTTGATAAGGACTTTATGCTATATTTTTAAGAAGTTTTATGTTTTCATTCCCTGAATTTGGTAACATTATCTAAAGAAATTTCAAACTCTTTCTGATTGGGTAGGGTGGCTTACACCTGTAATCCTAGCACCTTGGAAGGCTGAGATAGGAGAAACCTATGAGGTCAGAAGTTTGAGACCAGCTTGTGCAACATAGTGAGACTCTGTCTCTACAAAAAGAAAAAAAAATTAAACATTATCCTAGCATGGCGGTGTGCACCTGTAGTCACACACCTGTAGCTTATTTTGTCCTAAGTTCCAGTTGTAGCAAACAATGTGAAATCCCATAGATAAGTCACCTCACTCTTACATCTGTGCCTCTGTCTCTGCTGTTCTAGCCACAAGGTTACACCCTCCCTGTCTTATCCTTTGAGACAAGGCCAAGCATCTCTCCTCTGCAAAGGCAGGAGCATCTCTTGACGGAGTTGAGGTTGCCATGAGCTATGATGACACCATTGCACTCTAGCCCAGGCAACAGAGCAAGATCCCATCTTAAAAAAAAAAAAGAAAGAAAGAAAATTTTGAACATTTCCAAACATCTATATATTATTCTGCTATTTGGCATTTTTCTTATAATTATTTTATGGAATCTTTCATTGGGGTCTTTAATTCATGTTTCTAACTAACTCTGATCACACAATCATTTTTAATCTGATAGTAATTACCTTGGCCCTGTCTTCCAAAGAACAGGTTAATAAAAATGTAAATATAAGTGGTTCAGGGTTTCCAGAAAGGAGCTATTTGCTGGGAAGATAAAAGAAAGAGTGAAATTGGTCATCTCTTGTTTTGTCAGTACACTTGGAAGATATTTATAAGAGCAAAAGGTTTTTAGTTAAATATATTCTTCAATAACTGGACGTGTCCAACAGTAATACTCAGGCACACAGACATGTCAAGTTAAGGATGATTTCTGTTTTATAACTTTCTTTTTATAGTATTTAAATTTCTGAACTTTGAAGGGAAATTTTTGTTTTCTTTTTTCCATTTAGTATAAAATCTCTAAACTATTGCCTTCATAATTTTATATCCCCTAAACTGTTCTTTTTTACTTAAGACCCTTTATGATTGAGCTTAAAATGGAAACTGGAAATTAATTTGCTTACACCATTTCATAAAATCTATGGTTCCTAGAGATGATCTCATCCACATATGACTTCAACTTCTTTTTAACACTACTGAAATGACCATAAAATGTATTTTTCCAACCCCATATTTTTGCCTCAAAATATGAACTCATCTATGCAACTGGGACAGACATTTGATATTCCACAAGTGTGTTTCACACCAAACCCTCCCCCAGCCCACTCCTTCTGATCTAATGTTACCAGAATCTCATTGTTCACATAAGCTATAATTCTCTTCCCCTCCCGTCATAAGAAATCAGCCAGGAGTCATGACGAGTTTATATCTAAAACATCACTGGACTCTGTTCGATCTTCTCTGCTTCTATGAGTACTTCCTTAATTCAGAACCACTTGCAAGATTACCAAAACCTCCTACTCACTATTAAATATTTTGCTTCTAAATGTCCACAAATCCTTTCTTTATGATGCTACCAGTACTACATTTTAAAATTAAAATTTAATCACATCATTTCTGCTTAGAAGTCCTGAAACTCATGTTCTCAACCTCAGGATGAAACCCAGATTCCTTAGTGACTCACAAAACTGTGATAAAGACAGATGCTATGTAGAAAATGCTCTTCTATCTTGCTATAGTAATAGAATTATAGCCATAAAGGGGTTATCCAGCCATCCCCCTTATGATATGATCCCCATAAACCAGCAAGGCAAGTGGTGTGAATAGCTCCCACCTATGGCAGGGCAGCAGGAGTGAGGTACGCCCCCTGCTGGTTCAGACCGTAAAGTGAAGGTTCTGGGACTTCACAAGATTCTTGTGAAGTCAAGACAACAGCTCTTATGGGACTACACAAGATTCTTAAGATGAGTCCAATCCTGAAAGGTGTGGAAGAGAGCTCCCTGTGGACCTGTAACACCAACCCTGAACGGTTCCTTTTGTTGTGTGTTAATTATTACATCTTGAGGCATATTTGTTACCATAGTTCAGCCTGTCTCAGCAGAAACCCTTTTATAATGAAATCCTAATTACCTTCCAACTGTATTTCACAATTTCTAATATGCCCCATGTGTCCTAAGCTCCAGTTGTATCAAACAATGTGACATCCCGTGGATAAGTCACTCTCACCCTTACATCTGTGCCTTTGTTTCTGCTGTTCTATCCACAAGGTTGCACCCTCCTTGTCTTATCTTTTAAGACTAGGTCAAACATCACTCCTCTGCAAAATTGTCTTACCCTTTGTTAAAGGCTTAATTGCGTTTCTTCTCAGTGTTTAAGTCAACTCCTGATCCCTCAGAATATGACTGTATTTGGAGATAAGGTCTTCAAAGAAGTTGTTACAGTTAAATGAGTCTTTAGAGTTTGCTTTAATCAATTTGACGGGTGTCTGTCTAAGAAAAGGAAATTTGGAAACACAGAGACACCAGAGCTGTGTGGGCACAGGACAGACAGGAAGGGAGAGAGGCCACAGAAGAAACCAAGCTCACGGAGACCTTGATTTTAGACTTCTAGCTTTCAGAGCTATGAAAGTGTAAATTTTATTAAGCCATCCAGTCTGTGGTATATTGTTATGGAAACATCAGCAAACAAATCTACTTTTGAAGCAGGATGTTTTCTTCTCTGAAAGTCGGTGGTAGCCTGAGCACACCCCACCTTAGCAATTCTTGTAGCCATTTTTCAATCAGCGATTTACTTGTCTGTCTCCCCAGCCCGTCCATGAATCTTCGGGGGGAAATCACTCTGTCCATTTACTTCCTTAACCCCTGACAATATGTTTGAAAATTTGTTCTTTAGAATGGATTGTTTTCTTTCCCGAACTTTCAGCTTATCAGAAAGTAAATAAATAAGTAATTAGTTTGACTTGCTTCTGTCTGTCCAGCTTCCTTAAGGATCTGGCCAGGTACCCAAACACACAGCATTGATTTTGATACAGGATCCCATGATTAGAAACTCCTCCTCACCACTTTTCACATTGTTGTATGGACATGACTTAATGTATTTCTATACCTTTGCATACGGACTAAAGTCCAGAAGATGAAGATGGATTTTATAGTTAAGGACAAGCTACTTCCTTTAAGAAGGGGTAAGTTAGTTGGGTTGTTGTCATGAACTGCTTTTGGTATTTTTTCCACATTATTACAGCCTCCTTTTCCCAAGAATTATCCCCCAACCCAGTGGTATGTTTAACTCAGTCTCTCTGCCACACTGGGTTGGACAAGAGTGCTAAGTAGATTCCAGTTTGACTGATAAGAAAATTCAAACTTTGAATTGAGAATGAGAGAAGCTAATTTCAATGTCTTCTGAGTGGCTGAAACTGAGATAAAAATCGTGTGCATTGAGAGGCAGAGACATGTGAGTGAAAAGATGCAGAAGAAACTTCCAAAATGCAGAAGAAAACAAGGACCAACCTGTGGCCTCAGTGAGCAAGAGAGAGAGGCTGTAATCCCAGATTTCATTTCCTCCTTTCGGTTCCTTATGGGGCCTCTTGCACTCCCTGCTCTTGGATTCCATGAGATTTTTATAACGAATTTCATTTTGGTTTAAGCTGGTCTGAGTGGATTTTTGTTATTTGCAAAAAAAAAAAATACTCTTTGCATAAATTAATTGGGTAGTATAGTTGATATTTGTAATTTCTGATCACTCGATCCATTTTTTTCCTTGATTCTGTAATAACAGTTGAATTTTTAGAGCTGGAACTGTTTAGAAATTGTTAGACGTTACAGCATTTTATTCCCACTGAAATTGCTTCAATAGTAGAGAAGACAGCCTGAAGCAGCTGGTCTGCCTTAGACCGTTACTGTGTAGACCAGTGGTTCTCAACCTTCCTGATGCCACGGCCCCGTGGATTGTGACCCACAGGTTGAGGACCGCTGGTGTAGACAGTCTAACTGTGAGGCTGTTCTTCTCCATCTTACCACCAGGAAAAGGGCACCTTTCCAATTCATTTTCATTTCCTCATTTCAGTTCCTTATGAAGCTTATTGCACTCCTGCTCTTAGATTCCATGAAATTCTTATAACAAATTTCTTCTTGGTTTAAAATGGAATAAACTCAGATTCTTTAAATATCATTTGAGCACCCAGATCCATCCCTTCCTAATTGCTCTAGACTCTTCAGTTACTTCTTCAACACCTGTCCTTTTGTTAAAAACCAGTTTTTCGTTGTTATTTGCAACCGGAAAGTACAGATAAACATGGATACAATTTCTTTGCATGTCTCTGAGTTGGTGGCATTTTAACATCCACACCTTGCACCAAATTCAGTGCCAGTTACTGTGTCTCCACCCCAGCAGATGCTGAGGGGACACCTGGCAACATTGAATGGAGGAGACAGGTGCCCCCCTGCCCTGTCGGGATGTGGCTTTTGCAGCCTCATCTCCTCATCAGCAGAGTCTACGAGGTCTGTGCTCGATTATCAGAGTCTACCAGGTCTGTGCTTGATTATCAGAGTCTACCAGGTTTGTGCTCGATTATTAGTGGATGTTTTTTGCCAGAGGGATTAAATAAAAGGAGTTTTAAGTCCTTTCTATTCTTTGCTACCAGAGTCAGTCCATGACAACATTCATCTCCCAAATGTCAAATCCTCAGAAGTTCTTTCTTCTCCATCTTTCCATCTCCGTTCTAATGAGAACTTTTCATCTGAACCAGTACAATAGCCTCCTGGTAGGTGCTCAGGTCTCCAGACTCTTTCTTCTTTATTTATTCCCACACCAGAGTTTTTAATGAATAGAGCCATATTAAAATTTAAATGTGCTGTTTCAATATTACAATAAAGCAGACACGCTTTCTTCAAAATTCAAGGCACACTCTCTGTGAGCTGGAAGGACTCTCACCTCTCTGACTTCTCAGAACATTTACATGTCCCTCTGTTATGAGCTACGTTTGTTTCCTCATTCAGAAAATAGTTAGCAGATAGACATAATGCCTCGCCCATGACTAGGTCTACCTTAGACCCCGTTACCGTGTCGACAGTCTAACTCTGAGGCTGCTCTTTTGAGAGCAGAAGATGGAGAAAGTGGTCCTCCTGCTGGGTCTATACCCAAAGGGAAAAGGCCATTTTATAAGAACTCCTGCACACAGTGTTTATAGCAATGCGATTTACAAGGGCAAAGCCTTGGGAACAGCCCACATGCCTGCCGATACATGAATGGATGACACAATATGGCGGATGCATACCAGGGAGGAGGACTACACCGTAAGAAAGATGGCAAGCTGGTATCTTTTGTGACAACCTCGGTGGAACTTCAGGTTGAATAACTGAAACATCACAGGAATGAAGAAACAAATATAAACACTCCATACCAGGTGGAACTGATTGATCAACACTTACGTGTACATATGGAAATAAATCTCAATGAAAATCATGCTGGCAGAGGGGGGAGGAGAGAGTAAGTAAATTCATACCTTTCGGGTGCGGGGTATGCTGTCTGGGTGCAGGGCACACTTATAAACTTGACTCAATTTTTTTTTTTTTTTGAGACGGAGCCTCAAGCTATCCCCCTGGCTAGAGTGTCATGGCATCACAGCTCATAGCAACCTCCAACTCCTGGGCTCAAGCGAGTCTCCTGCCTCAGCCTCCCAAGTAGCTGGGACCACAGGCGCCCGCCATAATGCCCGGCCATTTTTTGGTTGCAGCCGTTATTGTTGTTTGGCGGGCCTGGGCTGGGGACTCGAACCCACCACCTTAGGTGTACGTGGCTGGCGCCTTAGCCGATTGAGCCACAGGCACCAAGCCTCAGTGAACATCCTTAAAAGATTTTTTAAAATTTTTATTCTTAGGAAGAATTTGTAGAAATGGAATTGCTTACTTAGAATTATGTGCACTTTAGCATTTAATTAAATTAATTTATTTATATTTGAGACAGAGTCTCACTGTGTCGTCCTTGGTAGAGTGTCATGGTGTCACAGTTCACAGCAACCTCAAACTCTTGGGCTTAAGTGATTCTCTTGCCTCAGCCTCCCATGTAGCTGGGACTACAGGCGCCCACCACAATGCCTGGCTATCTTTTCTTTTTGGTTGTAGTTTTCTTTTTTCTATTTTTTTTTTTTTTTGTAGACACAGAATCTTACTCTATTGCACTAGGTAGAGTGCCATGGCGTCACATGGCTCACAGCAACCTCCAATTCCTGGGCTTAGACTATTCTCTTGCCTCAGCCTCCTGAGTAGCTGGGGCTACAGGCGTCTGCCACAATACCTGGCTACTTTTTTGTTGCAGTTTGGCCAGGGCCGGGTTTGAACCCGCTCCCCTTGGCATATGGGGCCGGCACCCTACCCACTGAACCATAGGTGCTGCCCTATGGTTGCAGTTTTCATTGTTGTTTAGCTGGCCTAGGCTGGGTTTGAAACCACCAGACTTGGTGTGTGTGGCCCACGCCTTGACCACTGTGCTAAGGGCGCCAAGTCAAACTTTAGCATTTTAGATCTAGATTGTCAAATTGCCCTCCAGAAAGAATGTTCTGGGTCATCCATCCATATCCTCTCTAAAGCCTGTTATTATCATCAAAATATATATTTGTAAATTTTATAGGGAAAAGCCAGTAATGTATTACTGTTTTTAATTTCAACTTACTTAACCTTCTATCTTACTCTCATATGAAACGTATTTTTTTAAGGGTTAATTATTTCTTGATGAAGAATAAAAGAGCAAAAGAGAATCTTTCTCTCCCTTATACCAAGAGGAGATAGAATCCCTTCAAAAGAAATAATTATTTCATGTCAAGGATTAGTAATAATTCTCCAGTTGTGGAAATCACTGCATTGGTAAGGGTATCACTCTCTTGAGACAGATCTTTCCCCACATCTTTTTATTAGAATTAAATTCATTGGGATGAGATTTTACCTGTACATAATCCAGAAAATTTACATTAAAAAAATTAATTGTGGGTTTGTAGAACGATACTATCCCGTGAGTGTAATGACTGTATGATTTCGTGTTATAATTAAGAATTGAATGGGTGGCCTTGGGCACAGGCTCATGGAGAATAAGTAGATGACGTTCATCTTCGGGGTTTAGTCTTAGGCGAAGAATGCCAGAGAGCATGAAAGGATGCTATTCCAACCAATAAACAGTATTTTATATTCTCCTAGATGAGTTGCTGTCCTTGTAATGAAAATGTTAGTTTGGGCTGCGATGTTCGTTAATGAGAGTTCACTAATGTGCAGTGAATTGACCTCATTGGCTCGATTTTGACCTCTGCTAAAAGGTTATATCCATTTATTTTGGCAGCTTAAGTTGGAAAAGCAGCCCAGGGATTGGGAATGCAGATGAAAAATTGTAGCCTGGAGGAATCCTGCTTGCTTCTCTTTATTTAAATGATGCTGCAAGTCCGCCTGTTCCCCGTCATCCTTATTACCGAGATCACGATTGGTATTTGGCAACAAATGATATTAGATTATTCAGATTATCTATCACTTTTGTTTTAAGACTTTCATAGTGGTGACTTAAGATCGTTATTTCTGTTATGTTGACTCACCTGTTGCAAATATTTTTCTTTTCTTTCTGTTTTACGTACATTATTGCCAGATTAAATGTTCTAAAGAACACTGAATTTGCTGAGTTATATATAGCTCATATCCCAGCCTGTCAAAATCCTGTTTGAACTCTTGCACGGCTGGCCTGGCCTGGGGAATCACCTAGTGATCATTTATCCGCCAGTCAGAACCTATTACAATAACAGACATTGCCCACCTTTTTAGGTTCATCTTTCATGATGTATCTTCGGTGTTTTATACCCTAAACTCTTTCTTGGCTGCCTTTTTGTCTCTGAAAAACCTTCTCTCTCAACCTGGAATGTGCTCACCCTTTATTTGCACAGAGAATCTTGGGGTGTAAGTTTGGGAGAGACATTCACACTTCCTGATGTTCAAGATCTCGCATGCATACTCTTGTCTTTGATTTCTAGCTGAAATGATTTCTTTCCTCTGATTTTCTGTGTACTTATTCCAAACTCCCTTTAAGATAGCTGCCTTCTGTCCTCTTGATAGTATTTTATGTACCTTCCTTATTCTTTTTTGCAGCTTAAAAACTTCTTGGCATCAGGGCTGCATTTTTTTTTTTTAATTCCTCGTACCAATACAGAGCTAGGCATATCTTAGGTTATCAATAGATGCTTAAATAAAGACATAGCATCGATATATTGGTGGCATATTATTAATGTGATGTTGTGGGTGTCTGATTATAATAAACGGTTGATTTCAAGGGTATCCAGACTATAGCTTTGCTGAGTCTCTTTTTTAAATGGCAGTTTGAAAACTTTATTTTTTTTTAAAACCATAATGACTTCAAGTTTATTAAAAGAAAAAAAAACAATTTGGAGAGAAAATAGCCACTCTTATGTAGCAGCATGTAAGCCTGACCTGAGAGATGGCAGTGAACCTACAGCATGTGAATTTTATACTCATCCAATTTCTTGGTTTCGTCACTGGCATGCCCCCTGTCCCCATAGGGTTTGAACCTCAGGCATGTCTGGTTTTCCTTCATCTAAACAGTCACTCTGCTCAATTAATCTTTTATGCTGGCAGCTGTGGGTTCATTGCCTTCTCTAGCTCAGCCCTGATCACTTTACTCACCACTCGGCCAGCCTGCCTTCCTCACGTGTCCCCACTCTTTAGGGCACTGGAAACACTTTCACTCTTTTCAGATTCATCTACCGAAGTATCATCAGTAGACCCCTACCCAGACCTCACTCACAGTCCCTGCAGAAGAAACCCCGACGGCAGCAGTGCAGCCCCGGCCTTGCTCCTCTGGGTCCGTTCTGCCTGTGCACCTGTCTTGCTTTCTTTGGAAATAGACCCTTTTACTTAAAGAACCATGTCTTAGGAGTCCTTCAAATCCAACATGCCCAGTCTTCTTATAAGCCATCCCCCAGTTTGTACTACATGGAGCAGGCTTGCCCTTCCCTCCCCCTTCCTCACACCCTCTCACCAGGTCCTGGTTCCTCCTTGGACACCCCTGAGCCTCTCTCTGTTGTGCCCATTTGGACCTTGCTGCCGACTGGTGCGTAGACCTGGTCTCCCCAAATAGAGTGAGCCCTTGCCTGTGGTTGGTGTTTAGGTAAATATCCAGTGATGTCAGGCAAGAATCATGATTTGTGTTTCTTATTATTTAATTTATTTCTTTAATAGTTAATCCTCAGTGGTATCTAGGCTGACGTGATTTGTGTTTCTTTCTTTTCTTTTTTTTTTTTTTTGAAACAGAGTCTCACTTTGTTACCCTCGGTAGAGTGCCATAGTATCATAGCTCACAGCAACCTCAGAACCCTGGGCTCAAATGATCTTCTTGCTGCGGCCCCCCAAGTAGCTAATACAACAGGTGCCTGCTACAATGCCTGGCTATTTTTTAGAGACGGGGTCTCACTCTCATTCAGGCTGGTCTCGAACTTGTGAGCTCAAGCAAGCCACCTGCCTCAGCCCCCCAGAGTGCTGGGATTACAGGCGTGAGCCGCAGTGCCTTGATTTGTGTTTCTTTTGTGTTGCCTTCGCCCTCAGCACCATGTGAGGGGTGCTCAGTGAACACGTGAGCATCTCTAATTTGGGAGAAATTCTATTGACAATAAAACATGCTGTCTGTCAGAAGTTTTATAATAGTTCCATGATGATTTTATTTAAGATAATACATTTTTTTCTTTCCCTACCCCAATGTCTATGTCCTTTTAATAAAAAACCTTTGGATTCTCTTGTGGCAAGAGAATCAAATTTTCATATGATAATTTCAGAACATACAATAAACTGAAATGCACCATCTTCTTGCTAATGGCCAAAGTAGATTTGTTCCTAAAACACAGCATAAGGCGGCCATGTTGGCCCTGAGTGTGTGGCTTGGGACTCCTCCTGCCATCTCCTGAGTCAAATTTAAACCCACTTTCTTTTTTTTTTTTGAGATGGAGCCTCAAGCTATCCCCCTGGGTAGAGTGCCATGGCATCTCAGCTCATAGCAACCTCCAACTCCTGGGCTCAAGCAAGTCTCCCGCCTCCGCCTCCCAAGTAGCTGGGACCACAGGCGCCCGCCACGCCACAATGCCCAGCCATTTTTTGGTTGCAGCCATCATTGTTGTTTGGCGGGCCTGGGCTGGGGATTTGAACCCACCACCTTAGGTGTACGTGGCTGGCACCTTAGCTGATTGAGCCACAGGCGCCGAGCCTAAACCCACTTTCTTAAAACAAAATAAAACAGCCTAAAGTAATTTAGGAACTCTTAGATTTTACAGGAATTGCTGATGGGATATGTGTGTTCCCTGTCCCAGGCTGGCCCTGCCCAGGTGACCATGTGCAGTGGCAACCTCCACAAGAGATACTGCTCCATTCTCCGTGACCAGAACTTTTTGATGGCTACTTTGAAAACTCTTGTGTTTCTTTCTCTTCCCCCTCATTATTTAGAATATATTTATTTATATGGCTAAGTATTGTTAAAAACTAGTCCCTTGGCCCGAGTTAGATGGTTTCTCACAGTGTAGCCCTGATGTAGCTCCACATTGGTATTCAGATTTTACATTTTATTTTGGTAAACATTTCACAGCTAATAAAGTTCTGTGAACATCAAGGGATTCCAGCCATGACAGTAAATCACACACACTTTGGAAGAAGCCATCTGCAAGTTTTAAAACGCCATCATCACATTTCTATGGTTAGAGAGCTCTGTATTTTCTCCACAAGAGGGCAGGAAAGTCTGGATGTAAATACAATTTTTCAAAAAAAAAAAAAAAGTCTTTATTGGAAGAGGTATTTTACTTTATTTTCCATACCTGCTTTTAAAAATATAATTTTTTTTCTCCTTTAGATCAAGTTCCGTGAGTGAATGAGTTTTAGTTTCCCTGATTTTTCTGGGCGGTGGCCCTTCAACCTTGCTTGTTGCTTTTGGCTCCTCCAGCTCAGAAACCAGGGTGTCTAATTGCAGAACTTGGTGTGGCCGTGCTACTTTCATCAGTGACTGAGGCAGCTTGTCCTCACTGACTAGAGACCTTAGACCCTTAATATGTACACAGGGACAAGGAAAAGACCAACCTTTTACTAGATGTTTTGGCCAATGAATAAATAATGCCTGTGTGAAAGGGAAACAAAACCCACAGGACAGAGTCCAGGCTGGCTCTGAGCTGTCTGTGCACATTCAAACGTCTGGCTCTGAGCCGTCTGTGCACGTTCCTACGTCCTCCTGCTCCTGTTAGCTTCTATTCCTCACCGATTCCTACTGGTTTCCACCCCGACACCTCTTTCCTCCTTTATTTGTTCTATGGAATTTAAATATAGGCCACACTACAAAGCCCATCTAGATCTGTGATATCAAAAACAGAATGCTTCTGTCTTCTGGCGATCACAACAGGGTTGGCTTAACACGCTTGGTCTCACTGTGCCAGGAAAACAACGGGATATACAAGGGAAGGAGGAGACATTTGACAAATTCAGTTAATTTTCTCAAAAATATAGTTGGTACGATATTTGTAGGATTCAGATTTGGAGGTAGAATGTTCTTTGAATACTCAGCATCAACTGAAGATTTTCCCTCCCTTCCTTCCTTCCTTCTTTTCCTTTCTTTCTTTCTTTTTTTTTTTTTTTAACCTTTTAGAGAGCTAATAGGCTATTCGAAAGATAAATTGTGTAAAACAATAAAACATTAAAGACTCAGTTTTTGTTTAAGGCTGATACTGATTCCCCCCTGTAGTGCATGAAATTAAACTGTGCACAGAACCAAATGATTGTCTCAGTCCTGGGTTTTTAGCTGAGGTTGTCCTCCTGAAGTAGTTAGAGCTGCTTAAAAGAAGCGAGGTGAAATGATTCAGGTGGCAAAATATTGATTCAAAGAGGATGTCGATAACAGAAAAATTATTGACAGCTATAGATGTCATCAGTTGGCGTAACATAATCGTTGGGGATAAGCATGGCAAAAAGATGTGAGAAAGATATCAGAGGAGTAACGTGGAGAGATGGGAGTATAACTCATCTCACTAACTTGTATTCTGCAGATCTAAAGCAATGTGGCCACCCACACGTGCCGTTGGCTGCATTACAGCTACCCAGAGGCACACAAGCCCTTTCTTTTTCATGCCATGACAATTTGGAGCTTTAGAAAAAGTTTACTAGAAAAAAATCTCTTATTGTTTCACTCCTGATTACACAGGGCCCCCCAAAAGTTGCCCCTAAACTCGTTATACCCAAGGAAATTAGGAAATTGTAGCTAAAGGTACCTTTCTTTATAAAACATTCATTACAAAATTTTACAAATCCTTTACAAAGTATTCTCTGTGAGTTAGCCAGCTCTTTGTAAAATTTTGTAATGAACGTTTTGTAAAGAAAGGTAGTTTTAGCTGCGATCTCCCGTTTTCCTTATGTATGGCGACTTTAGGGGTAACCTTTGGGGCACCCATAAACACAGATGTGTTTGGAAAAAAAAATTAAACTATAGAACATTTAACAGTCCTAAGAGTTCGTTTCAGTCCTGTGACTGCTTTCTATCTTTTTTCACAGTCTGTCTTCTTTTCAAAACACAGTGGGAGTTATCTGTTTTTCTTCAGAAGTAGCGTAATGGGCAGCGTGTGTGTGCGTATATGTGTATCTGTATAATTTATATATAAATTTTCTCATTTTTCTTTTACCTTATAACTCATCTTTGCCTGAACTTAAACATGCTTAGTCTTGGTTGAGTGAGTGATATCACAGAGATTTTGGCTTCCTTCCAGCGGGCAGCCCTTCGCAGAGGGGAAAAAAGACCCAGTTGACAAAGGGTTTCATAGCGCAATGGGAAGAGGAATGTACCAAATAGACTTTGCTCAAAGGAAACATGAGGAAAACATCTTATTAGAAGATAGATATTGAATGTGTTTTTCATATTTGGAAAGAAAAGTTAATGTCTGGGAATGTCTTTTGATTCGCCGGCCAAAAAGGATTTGTGGCGTTCCACTTCTCCCCCCGCCCCCCAAGTCTTTAGATTAGAAATGATTTATTTACAGAGAAAAGAATGGTACTTTGATATACTATACTAATGTTAAACATTTATGGGGCTTAAAAATATTTATGAATGTGTAAAAGTTATTAAAGTTAAATGTGTTTTAGGTTACCTCGCCATCAGGTATAGCATGAACACAAAACCAGGGAATTTTATAAAAGAAAAAAGAGAGACAAAGAGAAAATACGCACGAGTAGATTTGTAAAGTTTAATAATCTTTGCGTCGGTGCATATGTCTAGTTTGTGTATAATTTAAAATACATAATCTTATAAAATATAGTCTTAATATACATAGGCACATTTTCAGAGCCTTGATAAGTTATAAGGTTAAAGGGCCAAGAAAATTTCATTATAACTCTTTATTCCTGGTTGCTCAGAAATATAATGAAAATTTTTTTTATTTTTCAATAAAAAAACTTCCACAATTTTGTTCTTTATGAAAAAAATTATCATTTGGAGAATATTAGCCTGCTTTTTCTGGGAATTAGTTTTAGAGGGCAAGAATTTTTATTTGCTCTGTAAGATTTTTCAAGCCTGAGGTTAGTTCATAAGAAAAATGTTTAATAAACTTATATAAGATTGCTCAAACAAGGAGGATACAAAAAGAAAGGCTCGGGAATATTTCAAGTTAACCTAAAAGTTTCCTCTACGTCTTTATTAAGTCCATTTTTTCTAGATGCATCTAGAGTGCTTAAAAGGATAAATGTCTGTCTTACAGCACTAATAGCACATCTAACACAAATCAAGCAAGGTCATCATCTTCTTTTTTAAGTTTTTCAAGGAAATCAAAGACCCCCCCAAGTTTATTACTCCAAAATAACAAGGTTTTTTTTTTTTTTTTTTTTTGGAGACAGAGCCTCAAGCTATCCCCCTAGGTAGAGTGCCATGGCATTACAGCGCACAGCAACCTTCAACTCCTGGGCTCAAGCGAGTCTCCTGTCTCAGCCTCCCAAGTAGCTGGGATTATAGGCGCCCGCCACAACGCCTGGCCATTTTTTGGTTGCAGCCATCATTGTTGTTTGGCGGGCCCGGGCTGGGGATTCGAACCCGCCACCTTAGGTGTATGTGGCTGGCACCTTAGCCGCTTGAGC
>CAUYQV010004984.1:0-13274 GCA_963574575.1 Galagoides demidoff
TGTGGTCCCAGCTACTTGGGAGGCGGAGGCAGGAGACTCGCTTGAGCCCAGGAGTTGGAGGTTGCTATGAGCTGTGATGCCATGGCACTCTACCCAGGGGGATAGCTTGAGGCTCTGTCTCAAAAAAAAAAAAAAAGAAAATCATACACCTAGACTTGTTTACACATTTCCTGCCGTGTGACCTCGAACAAGTATGCTAGGCTGGAAATTGGTTTCCCCAGAATATCCACATAAAACTTCTGGGACTTGTGAATGCGACATTATTGGCAAAAAAAGGTCTTTGCAGATGTGATTAAGTTGAAGATCTTGAGATGTAGGACTCATCCTGGATTATTCTGGGAAAATAAAATGTTATTAAAACTATTCTTATATGAGAAGGGAAGAGTGAGACTTGTGAAACACAGATGGGGAGAAGGCAATCTGAACATGAAGGCATCAGGATGAAGTGGCTTCATGACAAGGAATACCATAAACCCACCAGAAGCTGGAAGAGGCGAGGAACGGAATCTCTCCTGGAGCCTATGGAAAGAGCTTGGTTCTGCCAACACTTTGACTTTGTGCATTTGGCCTCCAAACTGTGAAACAGTAAATTTTTGCTGTTTCAAGCCACCAAGTTTGTGGTTATTTGTCATAGTAGCTATGGGAAGCAAGCTAATATAGCCCCTACAGACCTCCCTGAGAAGCACTGCCCTCATTTGTAATATAGGATCATACTAAAGACCTCCCTCATCACATTTTTGTCAGCATATGTGTGTTGGGCATGGGAGATGATGAAGAGAGGCAGATTGATGGGTATAAACAGATAGAAGGACATTGGAACTTATTATACATTAGTGATAAATGTGTAAAAGTAGAAATGCAAACAAGCAAATAACAACAAACAAAAGATAAGGAACATGCTAAGGAAAAATACAGATACTATTTGTTTGATGTCAGTAATTCATTCTGGATGATCAGATTTTTTACCCAAAAATGGTCTCCAGGAGGCAATTTCCCATTATTTTATAGGGAAAAATGACATTGTGTTATATGTCAACCCAACTTCTCAACCAATTTCCTGAAATGTAAGTAAAGCCTCATAAAATGCCAACAGTTGAAAAATAAACTGTCATAGTGGGATTGAAATTACAGGCATACCTCAGAGACATTCCAGGCTGGGTTGTAGACCACCACAATAAAGTAGCTATTGCAATAAAGTAAGTCACAAAAATATTATTTTTTCCTATTCCACAATAAAAAATTACTTTTGCACTCTAGTCTATTAAGTGAGCAATATCATTATGTATAAAAAATGTATGTACCTTAATTAAAAATATACTTTATTGCTAAAAAATATTAATGATCATCTGAGCCTTCCATGAGTTATAATCTTTTTGCTAGTAGGGGGGACTTCCCTTACTGTTGATGACTGCTATTGATTAGTGTGGTGGTTGCTGTAGGCTGGGGTGGTTGTGGTGATTTCTTAAAATTAGTCAATGAAGTTTCTGATGTCATTTGACTTTTCTTTTCATGAAAGATTTCTCTGTGGTAGCATTTTACCCACACTAGAACTTTATTCAAAACTGGAGACAATCCTTTCAAATCCCATTGCTTCTTTTTTAAACTGAGCTTATGTGGTATTCTAAATCCTTTCTTGTTGTTTTGATAGTGTTCACAGTCTTCTCACCAAGAGTAGATTCAATCTCAGGAAGCCACTTTGTTCATTCACAAGAAGTAATTCCTCGTCCATTTATGTTTTATCATGAGAGGGCAGCAGTTCAGTCATATGTTTAGGGTCCACTTCTACCTCCAGTTCTCTTACCATTTCCACCACGTGTGCCGTTAGTTACCTCTTCTAGTAACTCTTGAGCCCTTCATCCATGAGGGTTGGAATCAGCTTCTTCCAAATTCCTGTTCACGTTGATATTTTGACCTCCTCCCATGAATCACAAATATTCTTAATGGCATTTAGACTGGTGAATCCTCTCCAGAAGGTTTTCAGTTTACTTTGCACAGATCCCTTATAGGAATCACAACTTATGCAACTATAGCCTAATGAAATGTATTTCTTAAATAATAATTTTTTGAAATTAACTCCTTTTTGAAAATAACTCCTTAATCCATGGGCTACAGAATGGATATTGTGTTAGTAGGCATGAAAACAACATTCATTTCCCTAAACATCTTCATCAGAGCTCTTAGGTGACCAGATGCATTGTCAACAAGCAATAATATTTCAAAAGGAATCTTTTTTCCTGAGTATGAGGTCTTAAGAATGGGCTTAAAATATTCAGTAAACCATACTCTACACCAGTGAATTTTCAACCAGTGGGCCACAGCACACTGGTGTACCACAAGAAGATCTTAGGTGTGCTATATAAATTTTAAAGATCATTGATTAAATTATTTTTAAAAGAAGTTCAAAGCACTGTATGCATTTTTTTCTTTTCTTTTTTTTTTTTTGATCAACATTAAGTGTGCTGCAAGAGTGTGCTGTGAGATAAAAAGGTTGAAAAACACAGCCCTAAACAAAAGGTTTTGCTGTTCCACTTATAGAGCATAGACAGAGTAGAGTTACCATAATATTAAGGACCCTAGAATTTTCAGAATGATAAATGAGTATTGGCTTCAACTTAAAGTCACCACTTGCCCTAATAAGAGAGTCAGCATGTCCTTTGAATCTCTGAAGCCAGGCATTGACTTCTCTATAGCCAGGAAAGTTCAAGATGGCATCTTCTTTCAATAGAAGACTGATTTGTCTACAGTGAAATGTTGTTTAGTGTAGCCACCATTGATCTTGAGTAGATCTTCTGGATAATGTACTGCAGCTTCTATATCAGCACTTGCTGCTTCATCTTGTACTTTTGTGTTATGGAGATGGCTTCTTTTCTTAAACCTCATGAACCAACCTCTGTTAGCTCCTGCCTTTTTCCCCAGCTTCCTTACCTCTCCTAGTCTTTACAGAATTGAAAAGTTAGAGCCTTGCCCTGAAATAAACTTTGGCTTAAGGGAATATTGTGGTTGGTTTCATGTTCTATCCAAACTACTCAAACTTTCTCCATATCAGCAATAAGATTGTTTTGCTTTCCTATCATTTGTGTGCTCACTGGAGTAGCACTTTTAATTTCCTTCAGAAATGTTTCTTTTGCATTCACAGCTTGGCTAACTAGCACAAGAAAGAGGACTGGTACCCAGCCTACCCCAGCTTTCAACATGCCTTCCTTTTAATTTAAAGTGAGAGACATATGACTTTTCATTTTCTTTAAACACTTGGAGGTCTTTGTAGAGTTATTAATGGGTAATTTCAATATTGTTGTATCTCAGAGAATAGAGAGTTCTGAGGAGAGGAAGATTGATGGGGGAACAGCTAATCATGGGAGCAGTCAGAATTTAATTTACCAATTAAATTCATCATCTTTCATGGGTATAGTTGGTGGTGCCCCAAAACAATTACAACAGTAACATCAAAGATTATTGATTGCAATCACCATAACACAGCAGCCCCCAACCTTTTTGGCACCAGGGACTGGTTTCATGAGGATAGTTTTTCTAAGGATAGGGGTGGGATGGGGGAATTAATGGGGTGGGGATCTGATAGAAGGAAGAGCTCAGGTGGTGATAAGAGTGATGGGGAGTGGCTGTAAATACTGATGAAGCTTGGCTCACTCACCTGCCACGTCCTCATCTCCTAATGTGCATCCCAGATCATTAAAAGGCCACAGTTTTGGCACCAGGGGCCAGTTTCATGAAAGACAATTTTCCCACTGGGAGGCTGTGGATTTGATAGGAGGAAGAGTTCAGATGGTGATGTGAGACATGGAGAAGGCTATAATGGCTGTCCTGCTGTTCACATCCAGCTGTACAGCCAGGTTCCTAATAGGCCACTGATGGGCATCAATCTGTAGCCCAGGGGCTAGGGACTGCAGCCGTAACAGATAGACTAATAATGGAAAAGCTTGAAATATTGTGAGAATTACCAGAATGTGGCATAGAGACACTAACTGAGCATATGCTATTGGGAAAATGTCACTAATATATTTGTTAGATGCAGGGTTACCACAAACCTCCAATTTGTAAAAACCAATCTCTGCAAAGTACAATAAAGGAGAGTGTAATAAAATGGGGTATGCTTGTACTTAAAAAATTGTATCCTAGATCACTTCTAAGTTAATGTGGTTGTTATAAAATACTGGCTATGTATGTAGTAGATTTATCTCACTTGCTTCACTTTTATCTCCATGATTGTCTTCAATGTTTTCTGAACTCTTTGGGGACTCCAACAATAAAAAATGTTAAAAGCCAAATGCAAAAAGTGCTGTGGAAATGTGCTTATATGTGTCTGGTGGTAGAGTGTGCTCACTCCAAAGCTTATATGGCTTTTTAGCACCAACATCAACCGACATCATTATCCCATATGTTGACACTCAGCATGCTTATCAAAATATCTACATATGATTCTGACATTCTGCTAAAATATTTGGAAAGTATCTTTTGTATTTTATATCATTCTTTAAAATTTTTGCATTGAGTTTTTGTGTCATAAATCTAAAGTTTTGCTTTACAAACATTGGCTAAAAAATTGATAATGGAACTTGGATTTTAAAAATGAAGAATCATTTAACAAGAAAATATTAATTAAGGTGGCATTCTGCCTTCATTTGCAGAATGTTTATCAGCAGAAAATTGGCATGAAATATATAGAAAGTTAGTGTAAGTAATCATAAAAAAAAATGAGTAGAGTAATGATAAGGGCTCAGAACAAACTAAATTAGAAAAGTAACAGAAATGGCCAATGAATGAATGAATGTACAACCTCAAAAGTAGTTGGGAAATTCATATTACCATTATTATAACATAGCTTTTTACATCTTTCCAGTTGATTAAAATAAAAGAAAAAAAGAAACCCAATAATAGCAAGTGTTGGTGAGGCTGTGAAGCAGTGGAAATTGTCATTCACAGGGCAAGCTGATATATCTGCTGCTGATTACAGTGTGGCATCATCCCCAAAAGTTGAAGATGTGCACCTTCCATGGCCTGTGTGCCCAAGGAGATGTGTACAACATACTTTCTACAGCATTTTTGGTAATTTGAGAAAACTCAAATGCTCACCAGTGACTAATAAATTGATATTATGAAATATTCACCTAAATGATAGGTTTTGAAAAGCTAAAAAAGAATGAATAAGAACAGCATATATTAACTGGGCTACACTCAAAAATATTATGAGTAAAAATATTTAAAAGGTGAGTTTTTGAAGAACGCAATATGATACCATTATGTAACAATTTACAACATGCAAGAAATACATCACTTTCAACTGGTTGGCAACTGTGTGAAATTATACAAGGGGACAACCTCTCCAGGGAAAGAAAGTTTTTGTATATTTTTTGTATATTGTAATCTCATTTCTGAAAATATTTCCTAAGGATATAGTATTTATAGAATAATTAGGTACTCTAAATAATATGCCAGTGAATTGCAGAATTGTTAAATAATTTATGCTACATAAAGTAGCATTTAAAAATATTTTTAAAATTATATTTAATGATTTGGGGAAAATTACATTGCTATATGATCTAAATTTGGTTTAAAAAATTGACAAACAGCAAAAAACATGAAGGCACACATATAAATAAGACAGAAATATCAAAATACTATCATTGTTGGTCCTCGAGTGATAAAATCATCTGTGATTAAAAAAATACTTTACTGTGGGTAGATTCCTAGTAATGGAATCATGGGATCAAATGGAAGGTCAACTTTTAATTCCTTGAGGATTCTCCACCCTTCTTTCCATAAAGGTTGTATTAGTTTGCAATCCCACCAGCACTGTAGAAGTGCTCCCTTCTCTCCACATCCATACCAGCATCTGCAGTTTGGAGACATTGTGATGTGGGCTATTACACTCATACAAATGATAAAACACAGTATTGTCTAGCAAGAAAGAGGGGAAGGAGGAAGAGGAGGGAGAGGGCCATTGGTGGGATCTCACAGAATATGCACAATGCAAGGGCATATTTCAAGATGACTAAGAACAAATTACAAATGTCTTACCACAAAAAATAAGTGGGTTGTTAGTTATGTTAATCAGTTTGATTTAAACATTCCACATAGTATATCAAATCATCACATTGTACCCCATAAATGCGCATAGTTACAGTTTAATAAAAGATTAAATAAAGAAAATAATGCTCTCCTGTAGTTCTCCAGTTGGGTGCAGTGAGCAGTTATAACTTCCATAGTCAGAACAGAGAGCTCCATTGGCCTCTTTCTAAGGTGGGTAGGACTTCGCAAGGGTTGAGTTTGTTTTTGCCAACTTGACAGATTTGTATCCCATTGTCTTTGTATTATCAATTTCTGTCTACACTTGAAAAGGGTGGATTTCTTTTTTTAATTTTTTTAATTTTTTAATTTAATTTTATTATTTTTTTGCAGTTTTTGGCCAGGGCCAGGTTTGAACCCACCACCTCCAGTATGTGGGGCCAGCATCCTACTCCTTGAGCCACAGGTGCTGCCCAAAAAAGGTGGATTTCTACATGAAGGAGCCTAAAGGGGCTGCAGAAAGTAAGCTAAGTCATGTGGGAAGTTATGAAAAGAGCCTAATACAGTTACTGGCAAAAGTACCTATCATCTTTACCCTTGACATTATTACTGCTTTATTATTATGTTACAGATGAAAGTTTGCAAATTATGTCTTCAGAGGATCAAACCTATTACCTATAAACCTATAAGTTTAAAAGCCCTAAAGATGGAAAACAAGATGGTGTTTATTATGCCACAACTGATACGGGTGAGACAAGGAGTTTAGGGGAAGAACTCACACAAAAAAGTAGTAAATTTTTTTCTTAAAAAGGAAGGGCTATCAGTCCCATTACAGATACCTGTCATGTTCATGCTGAAGCCATTCTTTGTGCAGAAACAGGGACATTTACTTTACTTTCTCATTTGAAACTGAGAACTTTGCATTTTGTAATTTAGGATCATGATCTATTAACCTCCCACTTCAACCCTGGTCTTTATCCTAGATAACTGATTGCATCAGGAGTGTCAGGAAAAGGGGCTGGAAATTGTTAAACTCCAGATTTTAATACCAAGTTGGGTAACTCCTTACAGGAAAAACTGTTACATGGCCAATCAAGTTGTGCAGGGCTGATACTAGCTAATTTTGCACGCTATTAAACGGTGATGCGTGATGTAATATATGTTATGATTCACACTAATTGTTTCTTTTCTCCTGCTTCCCTGACCAATGAATTGTCGTCTCTGATAATGTGCTGTTGCTGGATGAAAACAGAATTGTATTTGAAGAGACAAAAGATTTAGCAAATGTGATTTTGTATGCCCCAAAATGTATATTAGTAGCTTATATGATAAACAACTTTGGAGGAAAATAGAGTGAATTTGCATCTGGTTTAGGTCTTCTTTAAATAACAACAAAAAGCTAAAACAAGCATAGGGTGATTCCATATGTTTGAATGGCATAAATGTGTTCTTATAAGACACGATGGGGACATCTCCTTCTTTCCTCTTGCATTTTGGAGATTATGGAGGCTTCTTCTTATCTTACCTCGTGGGTATATAACTGCAGATAGCCGTGTGTGAAGTTTTGGGTAACCCACTTTGGGTTATGTTCTCTAGGTGACATGTTAGGTGTGATTTCGCCTACCTAGAGACCTTTATTCTCACCCCTGGTTGACTATAAGCTCCATAATGAGAGAGACTGCTTTTGACTTGTTTACCTCTTTACCCTAGCCTGGTAGTACTTAATGAAGACCTATTTTGTTTTGTTTTCAAAGACATGTTGAAAACTAAAGAAGGGAGATAAATTTAGTGATTGTCTCTTCTGTCTGACCATTCTGTCTGTCCATCTGTCTGTCCATCATCCTCTCCAGGTTGCTGATTTCTGTATCAGATATATAAGCCTTTTATTTCTTTGCTTTGAAAAGTGATTATTTAAATTTTGCACTACCGATGGATTGTCAAAAGCACATGGCAAAAAATCAACTTTGAGGTAAAGTTTTAATCTAATATCCGGAGGAATTGCTAAAGCTAAGAAAACAAATTATACTGCTTTGCTAAGGAGATATGTGAACCATTTGAAAACATCTCAGCAACCTAAAAGGGGGCATCTAATGACTATGATTGCTCTGCTCCTCAGCCTTACCTTCTCTTAAACTTATTCAATTTGTGACAAGTTGGGAGCCAACTTTTCTTTCCTGAGATGATTTTTTAAAGAATGATATACTTCAGCTGCAACCTGTTTAGATTGTTGATTTGTATTTAAAGTCTTTCTCCAGGTATTGTATTTTGCCTTTAAGATAAATCAATAAATGAAAAAGTGAAAAAACAACAGACTAATCCTTAAACTTAATTCCTAAACATATCCTTTCTCCCACTTTCAAAAAGAAACACTGCTTAGTCTTTACTCATTGGATACTTCTTTCTGAGACTTAAATTTCTGGTGGATTCCCCTTTATTCAGAACTATAGAAGCTAAAAATTTTACAAAGAATGTTTGTTCCAAACCAGATGCATTTGGAAGCCAGTGTCATCACTAAACGCTGTTGGTCTTAATAAGCTCTTCGATGAACTGAGGTCAGATTCTATCACAGAGACAGATGTGGTTCATTATCAAAGAGTGTGAACCACTGCTTAGGGGTAAGGTACAACATACATGTAATTACCACTGAGAAAGGGCCAGATATGGTGATGGAAGCTGGGGAGTCAGACCAATTAAAACCTTTATGTAATCTCCACACCTTTTTGTAAAACTGTTTTTCTACCTATTTGACCTTCATAGCTTTTTTTTTTTTTTTTTTTTTAACAGTCTCTCTGTGTTGCCTGGGCTAGCATGACTCAGCCTAGCTAAAAGCATCCTCCTGAGTAGCTGGGACTATAGGCACCCATAATGACACTCACTAACTTTTTTTTTTAACCTTTAGTAGATATGGGTTCTCCAACTCCTGAGCTCAAGGGATCTTTCCTCCATGGTTTCCTGGATTGCTAGATTACAGGCGTGAGCCACCATGCCCAGCCTGACCTTCATAACTTTCAAAACGAGAAAATATGGAAGAACTTGAACTTCCTTCTCTCCTTACCTGTCCTCTTCTGTTCTTGGGGAGAGACATTAGCTATTGTCAGATATCCCAGGACATAGTAAAAACTGGATAACTCATTTTATAACTATTATTCATTTTTTATGTGCACTACGCAATTGTGGGTGGTAGGCAAAAATGGGATCATTTGTAAAGTTCAGTGTTGGTGAGGGTAGTAGAGAAGGATATTAGAGCATTTTTATTTTAAAAGGACAGTGATTTTAGAGAATTAATAACTCCTGCTGGCATTACAGTGAAGTAACTGGTATCAGTCTTGACCTCATTGAACAACCATGAACAACCACAAAATCAGATAAAATTTATGAAGCAACTTTTTTCAGAAATCGATTAACAGGCAATGTGGCTCTTTGATCCTTGAGAGAAGGTAAAGACTTGAGGTAAGCCTTGAATTCACGCAGTTTTCTGCCTTGGGGTGCATTCACTGACCCAAAGGCTAAGAAGAAGGAGGCAAATATTGCATGATTGTTTCAATAAATTGGGGAGGCAGAGTTTGCAGTTTGAGGCTGCTGAGGTGGCTATAGTTAGCAAAGCATGGTACTAAAGAGAGATGGATGGGAGAGGGCACCTAGATGTGTGCGTGGGGTTCTTTTGAAGCTCGTTATCTGAAGGTTTGACTATGCACAAACAGGATAAGACTGCACAAGACTGCATAGCAGAGAGTCACTGTGGGTTTAAGAGTCCAGCAAAGACACCAGTGGCCCAGAGAAGGGAGATGTTGGAATTCTCACCTAGTCTGAGAGAAGAGACTTCCCTGAGTACCTAGGCATTCTGTTGAAATCTTAGAAAGGCCAACCTCCAGAGTGAGAACCATACCCTAGAGAGGTGTTTTTCAACCTTTTTAAAAATCTCACTATATACTTGAACTTATGGTTAAACTTCCACAGCACCCTTAAATTATATTGATCAAAAAAATGAGTAAAAGAAAAATTATACTTATTATGCTTTGAACTTCTTTTGAAAATAATTTAATTAATGATCTTTAAAAATTTTGGTGGCACACCTAAGAGATCCGCTCACAGTGCACTAGTGTCCTGTGGCACACTGGTTGAAAATCACTGCTCTAACTGCAAAGAGTAATTTATAAAGTGAAAAATTTGCTGAATGGCCTTTGCAGCAGATAACAGACTACAGAAAAGGTAAGTAAATTCTAAGACAGATTGGTAGAAATTATCCAATCTGAAGAACAGAATAAAGAAAATAGAAAAAAAGATAAATCTTCAGTGACCAGGGAGGCAAAAGCAAGGAGTCTAATATTTGTATAATTGGAGTCCCAGAAATGAGGAGAGAGAGTGAGGAAGAAAAATTCAGCAAAATTTCCCCAAATATGGGGACAAACATCAAAGTTCAAGTATGTGCAAACCAAAGCAGGATAAAAGTTAAGAAAGCCACATTAAAGCCATGATAGCCAGACTCATAAATCAAAGGTAAAGAGAAAAGCTGCTGGATGTGGAAGGAGGGAGAGATATATACAGAAGAACAGCAGCAAGTTATTTTATAATCTTAAAAACACACACACAGAGAAACTATTCAAGCCAGAAGAAAATAAAATGGCATTTAAAAATTGTTTTTTATTGTTCAAAATTCATTGAGGGTATAAAGAATTAGATTACGCTGATTGCATTTGTTAGATAAAGTCCCTCTTATAATTTTGTCCTGCCCCTAAGAGGTGTGCCATACACTGTGACTCCCTGACTCACTCCCTCCTCCTCTCTCCCTACTTGCTCATTCCCCTACCCTCTCTTGTATTAGCTCATCTATTCCCTTCCTGTTAGAATAGAGTACATCAGATTCTTGCTTCTCCATTCCTGAAATGCTTTACTAAGAAGAATGTGTTCTACCTCCATCCAGCTTAATACAAAAGTTGCGAAGTCCCCATCTTTTTAATGGCTAGTATTCCATGGTATACATACACTACAGCTTGTTAATCCATTCCTGGGTTGATGGGGATTTAGGCTATTTCCACATTTTGGCAATTATAAATTGAGCTGTGACAAACAGTCTAGTGCAAATGTCTTTATGATAAAAGGATTTTTTTTTCTTCTGGGTAGATGCCTAGTAATGGGATTGTAGGATCAAATGGGAGGTCTAATTGAGTTCTTTGAGGATTCATCATACTTCCTTCCAAAAAAGGTTATATTAGTTTTCAGTTCTACCAGCAGTGTAAAAGTGTTCCCTTCTCTCCATATCCACGACAAAACTCTGTACAGCTAAGAAAACAACCACCAAAGCAAACAGAAAACCTTCAGAATGGGAAAAGATATTTGCATATTATGAACTGGACAAAAACTTGATAACTAAGATCTATAGAGAACTCAAATTAACCAACAAAAACCAACAATCCCATAGATCATTGGGCAAGAGAGATGAATAGAACCTTCTCTAAAGAAGACAGATGTGCCTGTAGCACAGTGGGTATGGCACCAGCCACATACATCCCAGCTGGCGGGTTTGAACCCGGCCTCTGCCTGATAAACAACCATGACAATTGTATCAAAAAGATAGCTGGGCATTGTGGCGGGCTCCTGTAGTCTCAGCTACTTGGGAGGCTGAAGCAAGAGAATCGCTTAAGCCCAAGAGTTTGAATTTGCGTGAGCTGTGACACCACAGCACTCTACTAAGGGCAACATAGTGAAACTCTGTCTCAAAACAAACAAACAAACAAAAAGATGAATGGCTTATGAAACATATGAAAAAATATTCAACATCTTTAGCCATCAGAGAAATGCAAATCAAAACTACCCTGAGATATCACCTAAACCCAGTGAGAATGGCCCACATCACAAAGATGACATTTTTTAAATCCAGAAAGAAAAAGAAAATCTGTCAACTTACACTTTTATATCCAATAAATATAGACTTCATAAATCAATAGGAAATGAAGATATTTTCAAATAAACAAAATCTAAGAAACTATACTCCTAGCCAACCTACACTATAGGAAATGCTAAACCAAGTTTTCAGGCTAAAAGAATGCGATACGTAATGGAAAGTTGGATCTATGGGAAGTAATGAAGAGTGTTTTCTTAATGTTTTAAGTTACAACTTACTATTTAAAACAAGTCAGGAGCAGTGCCTGTGGCTTAGTGGGTAGGGCTCAGTGGGTAGGGCGCTGGCCCCGTATACCAAGGGTGGTGGGTTTGAACTTGGCGCTGGCCAGCTAAAACAGCAGAGATAACTAAAACAAAAAATAGCTGGGCATTGTGGTGGGCGCCTATAGTCCCAGCTACTTGGGAGGCTAAGGCAAGTGAATCGCTTAAGACCAAGAGTTGGAGTTTGCTGTGAGCTATAATCCCACAGCACTCTACCAAGGGTGATAAAGTGGCACTCCGTCTCAAAAAAACAAAAAATCAAAATTAAAAATAAATTTAAAAAAATAAAACAAAGCCACAACACTGTACCGTGATGTTTATAATGTACATAGAAGTAAGACACATGACAAGTATGGCATCATGCGCAAGGAAGTAATAAATAGAATTATGCTGCTGTAAGTTTCTTGTATTTTACATAAACTGGTAAGGTCTTAATTTTAGGAAGATACTGATAAGTTAATGATGCATATCGTTATTCCCAAAGTGTACGCTTGTGTGCATGTGCATGCATACACACACACATACACAAAGAGTTATAATTAAAAAGCCAAAAGTGGCAATAAGATGGAAATCTTAGAAATATGCATTTTAACAGAAAAAAGGCAAGGAAGAAGATTGAAACAAAAAATAAATGGGACAAATATTAAACATTGAGATGGTAGACTTAAAACTGAATCATATCATATCATGTTAAATGTAAATGGATTAAACATTCCAATTGAAAGTCAGAGATTGTCTATATGTATAAATAATAAATGAAACCCAACTATATACTGACTACAACATATATACTTTAAACATGAAGATAAAAAAAGTGGAAAGTAAAAGGAATAAAAATATATGTTATACAAACTAATTTTTAGAAAACAAGTATTGTGATATTAATTAGGCAAAGGGCATCTAGGTTTATAAAAAAAGTGACATTTGGCTCGGCGCCTGTGGCTCAATCAGCTAAGGCGCCAGCCATGTACACCTAAGGTGGCGGGTTCGAATCCCCAGCCCGGGCCCGCCAAACAACAATGATGGCTGCAACCAAAAAATGGCTGGGCGTTGTGGCAGGCGCCTGTGGTCCCAGCTACTTGGGAGGCGGA
>CAUYQV010004986.1:0-21384 GCA_963574575.1 Galagoides demidoff
GTGGTCCCGGCTACTTGGGAGGCAGAGGCAGGAGACTCGCTTGAGCCCAGGAGTTGGAGGTTGCTATGAGCTGTGATGCCATGGCACTCTACCCAGGGGGATAGCTTGAGGCTCCGTCTCAAAAAAAAAAAAAAAAAGAAATCTCCCAACAGCTCCTGGGAGGCCATGTTGTCAGGGACTCATAGGAGCTGGGGGGGAGGGGCCTGTGTCATACCCTTATATTCCCAGCTGAGTAGGTTCAGGGGTCCTCCTAGTTCTAAAGCCTCTCCCTGGAACTGTGCCTATTGACCTTGCCTCTTCTCCAAAAGGGAACTTTGCCTCCGCCCTCCCATGGGGCCTTCTCAGGCCACCATCTGCCATTCGTGGGTTTCACCTATACCTCTGGAAGGTGAGTCTAGTCCTCACACACCTGGTGGGCAGCTGGGGGCTGCCTGGTCTGATGGATGCTGGGATTGTAGCCACTAGGGCACTGGGGAAGAGGGTAGAATAGCTACCTAACACCAGCACATGACAGGTGCTCCAAGCCTACATGTCATCAGGGTCCCTGGTGGACTTGGAGCCAGAGACCTAGAGTTTGAAGCTCCTTTGGCTCCCAAGCCTCACTTAGTACCTCTGTAAAATGGGTGGATGATCGCCCACTTGAGGGGCTGGTCTGAAACTGCAGCAAGGTCCCAGTGAAACATGCTCCTGAGGTGGAAGGAAATGCCTCTGATGCCCATTCACTGGGGCTACCTTAGCCCATGTCACCTGTCCTGTCTTCTCAATGGCCCTTGGAGGGGCCTTGTTATTACCACCATTTCCAAACTGTGAGGAAACTGAAACTGAGATGTTAGGTTCAAGGTGACACAGCTTGGAAAGGCCAGAACTAGGGCTTGAACCTGGGCCTAGGACTCTGAAGACTATGCCTGGGAGCCACTGCCCATGACATCAGCCTGGGGTCTCCCAAGGCGGGTTTTGTCTTGGATGATTGAGTGATTTGGTGCAGGAAGATGGAGGGGGCTTTCTGCTAATATGTGTCATCCTTGTCCTCTGCCAGTCCCAGTCCTGAGAGCATCTCTGAACCACTGGCTGCTCTGGAGCAGAAGCTCCACTGTCTAGAGCAAGAGAAGGTGGAGCTGAGCCAGAAGCACCAAGGTACAGGGAGCAGGAGGGCGAACTCTGGCTAAGGCCCTGGTGGCTGCTGCTGCAAGAGTAGCTGCTCACCTATGGGCGCCACCTCCCCTGTCAGAGGCCCCACACACCCCCTTGGACCACTGGGAGCTGCAGCAGCTACAGAAGGAAGTGCAGACTCTGCGGGAGAGGTTGTCAGGTATTGTTCCTTCCTTCCTACCCCTACCCTGGGGCTGAGTCCCACCTGGGTTCCAGTCCTGCCCCTGTTCTGCACATGCTGTGTGATCTTGGGGAAGTACGGTAAACCCCTCTGAGCCTGCACGGGGAAAATGGGCCAAGGAGAAGGTTTTTTTTTTTTGCAGTTTTTTGGCCGGGGCTGCCACCCTTGGCATATGGGGCCAGCGCCCTACGCCTTGAACCACAGGCGCCACCCCAAGGAGAAGGTTTTATGAGACACTGCACGTGCAGTACCTGGCTAAGGCTAGGGCAGTCAGTATGTGCAGGTCTCAGTGACTATTCCTGGCAGAGACGCTGAGGGACAGCAATGTCCCCTTGTCCCAGACGGATGGGTGCCATGCTAGTAGCCCAGCTCAGGACAGTGACCCACAGCAGGAGAGAGATCAGCTCCACCAGGTGAGGGCCTGCTGAGGCGGGTGAGTGGCCCAGGGCTCTATGCTACATGTTATTGTTCCCTGGAGCCATGTCTGAGCATGGGGTGCTCATCTCTACAGCTACAAAGGGCCATGCCCTGACTCTGGGCCTTGCCCTCTCCCCTGCAACCCTTCAGGAACTGGCTGAGGCGCGGGCAGGGCTGCAGGCGCAGGAACAGGAGCTATGCAGAGCTCAGGGGCAGCAGGAAGAGCTGCTTCAGAGGCTGCAGGAGGCCCAGAAGAGAGAAGCAGCCCTAGCCAGCCAGACCCAGACTCTGAGCTCCCAGCTGGAGGAAGCCCAGACTGCCCAGAGGGAGGTGGGTGAGCAGGATGGGTCACCTCAGAGCCCACTGCCTCCTCATGCCTGCTGTGACTGGCAGAGCCTGAATCTATGGCATGCTGGGACAGGGGGATTGGCATGGGCAAAGTCAGCACTGGCTGCTTCTGCACCCATGACAGCTGGAGGCCCAGGTGGCTACCCTGAGCCAGGAGATGACACAGCTGCAAGGACAGCGGGAGAAAAGCCTTGAGGAGTGTTCTCGGGTCAAGGTAAGTTCTTATCCCTTTGGCAAGAGGCACTTTTCCTCAGGCCTGACCCCACTTATGGCCTTGGAAACAGGCCTGTGTCCTACAGGTGGCCTCCTGGGCCCCTACCCTGACCCCTATCTATGTTCTCAAGACTGTCCACACAGCCTCTGAGACCAATGGCATGGGACTGCCCAAGAGTGGACCTCCTGAGGCCCAACTGAGGAAGGAGGTGGCTACCCTACGGGAGCAACTGGAGCAGGTCCACAGCCAGGGGTAAGCTGGGCAACAGGGGCAGTAGGGACAGGCTCGGCCCAGGCCAGGCTAGGAGTCACTGCCTTGACCTTCTCTTCCCTAGGCTGAGTGGGAAGGAAGAGGCTCTGTGTCAACTGCAGGAGGAGAACCAGCGGCTAAGCCTGGAGCAGGAGCGGGTGAGCGGGCTGATGGAGGGCCAGATAGACAGACAAGAGAGTGGGAGAGCTGGCAGGGTCCCTTTGGGTGGGCAAGCTGTAGCAAGCAAGCAAGGGAAGATATAGATGGGGCTCAGGGTGCTAGGGGTCCTTCGGAGAGACAGCAGATGGCCAGGGCTGCTGGTGTACCCTGGGGCTGAGCCTGCCTCCTCGCCTGGCCCCCAGTTGGCAGAAGAGCTGGCACAAGAGCAGCAGAGCAAGCAACGGCTGGAGGGCGAGCGGCGGGAGACCGAGAGCAACTGGGAGGCCCAGATTGCCGACATCCTACGCTGGTGGGTGTCAGTGGGCTGGGGTAAGGCCTGGGCAAGACTGAGGGCCCAGCCCCTAACCAAGCCCCTTCTCCATTAGGGTGAATGATGAGAAGGTCTCAAGAGGCTACCTGCAGGCTCTAGCCACCAAGATGGCCGAAGAGCTAGAATCTTTGAGGAATGTGGGCACCCAGACCCTCCCTGCCCGGCCACTGGTGAGCCCCAGGGACACCTTTGGGGGTGAGGGGTGTCAGTAGCCTCACTCTGCAGATGGAGACTCTTTGAGCTCCTAGTTCAGTGACTGGCCTGAGTTCACAGTAGGTCAGTGACCAAGCTGGGGCTTTGAGCCTGACCAGGAGGCATGGGTAGCAATGCGCTCTTGTATAGGTGGACCCCTGAGGCAGCCAGGCCCAGAGGGTATCTTACATGAGTGCCCCATGGTCACTAGGACCACCAGTGGAAGGCACGACGGCTGCAGAAGATGGAGGCCTCAGCCAGGCTAGAGCTGCAGTCGGCACTGGAGGCTGAGATTCGCGCCAAGCAGGGCCTGCAGGAGCGGCTGACGCAGGTGCAGGAGGCCCAGCTGCAGGCTGAGCGGTGAGACTGGGGCAGATGCTATGTGGTTGGGCTCCATGGGGAGGCCAGAGGTGAGCCCTTACTGTTCTCCCCCAGCCGTCTGCAGGAGGCTGAGAAACAGAGTCAGACCCTGCAGCAGGAACTGGCCGCACTTCGGGAGGAACTGCGGGCCCGTGGGCCTGGGGGTGAGTGGCCACTGCCCACTTTACCTGGAGCTAGGCCCTCACTACAGCCTCAAAGTCACCAAGGTGCTCCTGTGATAGCCTGGCAGGGCTGTGGGGACAGGAGTCTGTTCTTGGTCTCTGCTGCTTACCCTGCCATCTGTCACCAGCACTCACTGAGCACCTGCTATGTGCCAGCTTCACCCCCAGCTTATGGTCCCTTCCCATTTTATTCAGGCAGGAACTGAGGTCCCTGTTGGCCTTGGGTTCAAAAGGTCCAGGGACCCCACCCACACACAGTGACCCATACCCTCTATCTACTTGCAGACCTCAAGCCGTCAAACTCCCTGATTCCCTTCTTGTCCTTCTGGAGCTCAGAAGTAAGAGCAAGGGAGAGGGACTGGTTAGGGAGAAGTCCTGGGGTGAGGCATGGGAGACCTTGACTTTGTCCTTCCCTCTCCCATCTCCAGAAAGATCCTGCCAAAGAGGCTGGCATTTCAGGAGAGGGCGCAAGACCTGGGGTGGAGCCAGAGCTAAGGCCAGAGGGCCGACGAAGCCTGCGCTCAGGGGTGAGGACTGGCGGTGTTCCCGTGGATGAGGGGCTGGGCCCCACATCCTGCCCTTCTCACCAGTTTACTCACCTTCCTGCAGGCAGTGTTCCCCAGAGTGCCTGCTGCCACCACAGCCCCTGCAGAAGGTCCTCCTGCTAAGGTCAGCACCCAGTGGGGAAAGTGTGGCGGGGGCACCAAGCTATTCTACCAAGCTCTATGGGACCTTCCATGCACATCATGGCCAGCAGATATACCTGGAGTGGCCCGAGCCCTCAGGGATAGGCATGGGGCCCTGCGAGGCTGTGACACACCATAGGTAATGGCATGTTCCTCCTCCTCAGCCTGGCTCACATATGCTGCGCCCCCGAAGCTTCCCATCCCCCACCAAATGTCTCTGCTGCACCTCACTGATGCTGGGCCTGGGTCGCCAGGGCCTGGGCTGTGACGGTGAGAACCCCCAGCACTCCCCACACCCATATCCACACTCTAGCCACAGCCCCTGTGTGACCCTGCTATACCCATGCTATTTCTCCCAACCCAGCATCTTTAGCACCTATGGGTCCAATGTCCCACTGCTCAGTTTTGTTTTGTTTTTTCTCATTTGTCAGGGAATTGGTGACTGTTCAGTTGCCACCATGGCCTCAGGGAAGCTGGGGCTGGCTCAAGGCTGTCCCCTCCCAGCTTCACACTATCTGCCCTCTCCTGCTTTCCCCACAGTCTGCAGCTACTTCTGTCACTCAACCTGTGCCCCGAAGGCCCCACCTTGCCCCGTGCCCCCTGACCTTCTCCATACAGCCCTGGGAGTGCACCCTGAAACGGGCACAGGCACTGCCTATGAGGGTTTCCTATCGGTGAGCAGGGGCTGGGGGAGGGGGTCAGCATGGGGGGCTAAGGGCCTGCATAGGCCCTCCCATGCCTGCCTTCTCCCAGGTGCCTCGGCCCTCCGGCGTCCGTCGTGGCTGGCAGCGGGTGTTTGCTGCGCTCAGTGACTCTCGTCTGCTGCTGTTTGACGCCCCTGACCCGCGGCTCAGCCCAGCTAGTGGGGCCCTCCTGCAAGCACTGGATCTGAGGTGGGTGGTGGAGGGGGACGTGGCTAGGGACTAGTGGTAAGAGGCAGCCGAGGACAGTGAGAGATCCAACCTGCTCCATGGACCTCTTAGGGACCCTCAGTTCATGGCCACTCCTGTCCTGGCCTCTGATGTCATCCACGCTCAGACCAAGGACCTGCCACGTATTTTTAGGGTGAGTGCCTAAGATCAGCCCTTATCCACTTCCCCATGCTATCCCCATTACAGACACTGTCCGCCTCTCCACCTAATAGCCACAGTAGCCAACATTCTGGCCCTAAGCCACAGTGAGCTTCCCACATAAGCTCTGGCCACAGTTGCCTTGTTTAGGACCCTCTGTGGCTTCCCATCAGCCTAAGGGTGCTCCTGACCAAGGCCTTGAGGCCCCATGGATCTGACCCTGTAGGCCTCCATCCCTCTTCCCTGTCACCTCTCCCAGCTCTGTCCATACTTTGCTTTCTCCACTTCTAAGGGCACTCTTTGCCTATGTGTGCCTCCTCAGTTCTTCATATTCTGTTCCCTCTGTATGCAACTGCTAGCCCCCACGGGTCCCCACCTCCTCACCCACCTTGAACAACTCTAGGTTAGTCCACTCACCCTCAGGCTCTGGTAGAAGTGTTTTGTTCCCTGGGAAGTCATCCTTTACCTCTTGACCTAGGTTAGGGGCTGTACTATTACTTCCACAAGGTCTGTCCTTATCCTATCATGGTGCTAGTCACACAGGGCTCTGGAATTGTCTGTCCACATTCTTGTCTGATCACCTGACTAGTCTCACTTCTGCTATGGACAGTGCCTAGCACTGTACCCAGCAAGCACATGCTTGGTGTACGTACATATCAGCTGGTAGAGGCAAGAGAGAAAAGATGCCCACAGCCCTCCAGCCTGGACCCTGCCCACAGGTGACGGCCTCCCAGCTGACTGTGCCACCTACCACGTGCACTGTGCTGCTGCTGGCCGAGAGTGAGGGGGAGCGGGAGCGCTGGCTGCACATGCTGGGCGAGCTGCAGAGGCTGCTGCTGGACACACGGCCAAGGCCCCGGCCCGTGTACACACTCAAGGAGGCCTACGACAATGGGCTGCCTTTGCTGCCCCATACACTCTGCGCTGCCATCCTCGGTGAGCCAGCTTGAGGGAGCATTCTGGGCTTGTAGGGTTGGTGCTGGCCCAGGCACTGTCCAAGGGCCACTGTTACTGCCCATTCCCCACAGCTATGAGCCAGAGCCAGACTCAGCTTTGCACATGTATCCTCTCTGCCCTCTGTGCTCAGCTGCATGAAGAGTCCCACACCATAGGACAGAGGGCCTGGCTTCTTGTCACTCCATTTCTCTATGCCTCAGTTTCTGCTTTTTCTAAAAGAATCTCAAGGAGGTACCTGTAGCTCAGTGGGTAGGGTGCCAGCCACATACACCCAGGCTGGTGGGTTCTAACCCAGTCTGGGCCAGCTAAAACAATGACAACTGCAACAACAACAACAACAACAAAAAATAGCCAGGAGTTGTGACGGGTGCTTGTAGTCCCAGCTACTTGGGAGGCTGAGGCAAGAGAATTGCCTAAGCCCAAGAGCTGGCGGTTGCTGTGAGCTGTGATGCCACAGTGGCACTCTACCCAGGGCGATAGCTTGAGATTCTGTCTATTTTTGAGTGCACATTCTGCGTACATTACTAGTTGGACTCTCTATTTTACCCATTACTATTTTTGAGACAGAGCCTCAAGCTGTTGCCCTGGGTAGAATGCCACTGTGGCATCACAGCTCATAGTAACCTCAAACTCTTGGGCTTATGCAATTCTCTTGCCTCAGCCTCCCAAGTAGCTGGGACTACAGGCGCCTGCCTCAATGCCCAGCTATTTTTTTTGGTTGTAGTTGAGTTGTCATTGTTGTTTGGCAGGCCTGGGCTGGATTTGGACCCGCCAGCTCTGGTGTCTGTGGCTGGCGCCTTAGCTGCTTGAGCCACAGGCACCCAGCCAAGAGACTCTGTCTTAAAAAAATAAAAGAATCTCAAGCACGTAGAAGGAGCCAGGGCTTTGAACAAGACAGTGAGGGTTCCAGTCCTGGCTCTCTAGCAACTAGGGGACTCTAGGGGTAGCTGAGGAACCACCCAGAGTCTCACATCTCCTGGGTACAGCTGCCATGAGGCTCACTTACATTTCAGGGAAACTCAGTGACTGATAGCTGGGAAAGAGGCATGAAGCTCAAATCCCACAGCTCGAGGTGCTGGGCCTCTTATCTGCTCCCATGGCTCTACCTCTTTAGAGCTGGTCCTGATTCTGGGAGAGAGGGGCCTAGAGATGCAAGGACAGTGGGACTATTAGTACCCCCACCTCCTCCAGAGAAACAGGCTCAGCAAGGGCAGTCAGGTCGCCCAGTCTCTCCACCATCAGACAGGCCCTCTGACCTCTGACCATCTTCCTTCTTCCACCAGATCAGGAGAGGCTTGCTCTGGGCACTGAGGAGGGGCTGTTTGTGATCCATCTGCATAGCAATGGTATATCCCAACACTGGGCCAGGGTGGGCACAGGTGGGGTCAACCCAGAGGAGGATGGGGATGTGTTGCTTCATACCCACCTGTGGGTGACACTCTCCCCTCCACAACCCTGCAGACATCTTCCAGGTCGGGGAGTGCCGGCGGGTACAGCGGCTGGCCATGAGCCCCATGGCAGGCCTGCTGATTGTGCTGTGTGGCCGCGGCCCCAGCGTACGCCTCTTTGCCTTGCCTGAGCTGGAGAGCTCAGAGGCAGCAGGTGCCAAAATCCCTGAGTCTCGAGGCTGCCAGGTTCTGGTAGCTGGGAGCATCCTACAGGCCCGCACCCCAGTGCTTTGTGTAGCTGTCAAGCGCCAAGTCCTCTGCTACCAGCTGGGCCCAGGCCCTGGGCCCTGGCAGCATCGCATTCGTGAGTTGCAGGCACCTGCACCTGTGCAGAGCCTGGGGCTGCTGGGCGACCGACTGTGTGTGGGTGCTGCTGGTGGCTTCACACTCTACCCGCTGCTCAATGAGGCTGCACCCTTGGTGCTGGGATCTAGTCTGGTGCCTGAGGAGCTGCCACCATCCCGAGGGGGCCTGGGTGAGGCACTGGGCGCCGTAGAGCTCAGCCTCAGTGAGTTCCTGCTGCTCTTCACCACTGCTGGTGTCTATGTGGATGGCACTGGCCGCAAGTCTCGTGGTCATGAACTGCTGTGGCCAGCAGCGCCCACGGGCTGGGGTAAGGCCTGCAGAGGGCCTCTGGGGGGGGAGGGGTGGGCACCTTCAGTGTATGAGTGAAGACAGGTTCTTGCCCTTGATGCCAGAGAACATACTTCACCCCAACCACACCCTATCTTGCTCTTGGTGGCTTTCATGAGACCTTCTACTTCCATGCCCAATCTGCTCTCCTTCCTTCTGTACCCAGAAAACTCTTAACCAAGTCCAACTCCAGTGTCAATGCAGAGCCTGGAGCTCATAAGCACTCTAAATATGACTGCCACAATTGCTGTCATTGTTGCTAGTGCCTTCATGCTCCCAGCCCCACCCTCCCTATCACTGGCCCTTCCCTTCTTTGCTTTCCTACCTCTGTTCAGACCTGTGTCCTGGCTCTCATCACCTCCTACTGATGACTAGCCTGGTGCACTGGGGAACTGGGGAATGGGCTGGGTTGGTTTCTTCATCTATATCCAGCACCCCGCCCAGGCAAGCACACTCCAGGGCTGTGATTGTTTGTAGGAATGAGTGAAAGAATGGGGTAGGGGCAGCCTGGCAGTTAGGTGCATTCAGAAGTAACTGGTATAGTGGGGTAAGGGCTGGAAGAGAGAGACAAAGCTTCCTTCTTGAGCATTGGCTCTTCTGGGGTGGGGCTTATGGCTTGGGTGTAGATATTCAGCATTGTAGGCTTTGAACCCAGACTGCCCACGGCCAAATCCCAGCCATTGCTCATTAGCTGGGTGACCTTGACCATTACTTAGCTCCCAGGTTTCCATTCCCTCATCTGTAAGTTAGGGGTGGTAATAATACCCTGCTCAGAGTTTGAGAATTAAGGGGTGGTAATAATACGCCTGCTCAGAGTTTGAGAATTAAGGAGGGTGGGGGAGGTGTACCTGTAATCTCTGCCACTCAAGAGGCTGAGGTAGAGACCAGGAATTAAAGACCAACCTGGGGGTGATATACCAGATCCTGTCTTTAAAAAAAAGAGTGAGAAAAAGAATTAAGGGAGAGCAAACACACTTCATGTTTAAAAGTGTGCCAGGTAAGAATCGAATGCTCTGGCTCGGCGCCTGTGGCTCAAGCGGCTAAGGCACCAGCCACATACACCTAAGGTGGTGGGTTCGAATCCAGCCCGGCCTGCCAAACAACAATGACGGCTGCAACCAAAAAACAGCCAGGCGTTGGGGCGGGCGCATGTGGTCCCAGCTACTTGGGAGGCTGAGGCAGGAGACTCACTTGAGCCCTGAAGTTGGAGGTTGCTGTGAGCTGTGATGCCACCGCACTCTACCCAGGGGTACAGCTTAAGGCTCTGTCTCAAAAAAAAAGAATCAAGTGCTCTATGCTCTGATTTGTTACGACGGTTGTGTGGGGCATCAGGGAGAATTTTCCGGGAAGGACTTTTGCGTGGCATGTACTGCGACAGGGCAGGGGGTGTTCCCTGCGGTGCAGAGACGGAATCGAGCACAGAGAGGTGCCTGATTTGCTGGGGGCTGCACAGCACAGGCAGTTTCCTGTCTGCAGGTTACGCAGCCCCCTACCTGACAGTGTTCAGCGAGAGCGCCATCGATGTGTTTGAGGTGCGGAGAGCAGAGTGGGTGCAGACTGTACCGCTCAAGAAGGTGAGGGCCTGCCCAAACCCCTGGGGCTACAATGGGGCGGGGCCGGGCGGCCAGGCCTGACCTCTGTCTGCTGCCTCAGGTGCGGCCCCTGAATCCGGAGGGCTCCTTGTTCCTCTATGGCGCCGAGAAGGTCCGTCTGACCTACCTCAGGAACCAACTGGCAGGTGAAGGAGTGTGTGCAAATGACCTGAGTGCGAGCCGACTGGGGCCCTGGGGATTTGTGGGCACTGTCCTGTTTTCTGTTTCTCCCACAGAGAAGGATGAGTTCGACATCCCCGACCTCACCGACAACAGCCGGCGGCAACTGTTCCGCACCAAGAGCAAGCGCCGCTTCTTCTTCCGCGTGTCGGAGGAGCAGCAGAAGCAACAACGCAGGTGCGCCTGCGCGGGGGCTGGCCCGCCTCTTTGGGCCGGGCGACTAGCTCACCTACGGAGGGTGCAGGGCTTCGTGCCCTGCCCCCCACACTTCCTCTGTCCCGTGCAGGGAGATGCTGAAGGACCCCTTCGTGCGCTCCAAACTCATCTCACCGCCCACTAACTTCAACCACCTGGTGCACGTGGGCCCCACCAATGGGAGGCCCAGCTCCAGGGACCCGCCCCGGGTAAGTCGTGAGGAGCCAATCAACAGCCTCAATGGTGAGCTCGAGCCAATCGCAGGCGTCTGTGGTTACAGGACCCGGAGGCCTGTGACTTTTGCCTGTAGTTATTGCTAAGATTTAAGTCGCAAACCATTGTGGGGGTTGGGGGATAGTGACAAACCAAAACAAACGGTCTTTGATAGCCCAGTTCTCATTGGTTTATGACCGTTTAAGCACAGACAGGCTGGGAGTTGAGGGTAGTTCCTTTGTCCTGGTCTCTCCTTCCTCCCGGTCCCAGCCTCTCGGCACTGTCCCCCAACAGGCTCTGGAAGTGAAGGGCCGAGGTGCCCGCACTTCTGGCCCGCATCGGCCCCACAGCTTCTCCGAGGCTTTACGACGCCCAGCCTCCGTGGGCAGTGACGGCCTCGCTGGAGATACAGACCCCAGTAAGGGCAGCCCACAGCACCCAGCACTCCACACTCTTCCCCAAGCTGCCACCCCCTCTGAGCCCGCCCCTCAGATCTGACCTTGGCATTTTTATCCCCTTATCCTGTTCCTGGTGCAGTGAAGAGGAAACCTTGGACATCTCTGTCCAGTGAGTCTGTGTCCCGCCCCCAGGGATCTCTGAGCCCTTCAGCTTCTCTAATACAGGTGAGGGGGTGGGAGGGGATTTTTCTCTCTTCCATTTAAAGGACAGGCAGTTCTGCTTTGTGCTAGTCCTTGCTCTCAGACCCCAAGCTACAGAATAAGCTGAGGCCATCCCTGCCCTTGATGCTAAGAGATCCAGACTCTTACCAAATTCACCCCACCAGTGGGCACCAGCAGAGGCGAAGAGCAGTTTAAGTGGGAATCTTGGCTCTGATATCCCAGCTCTGCAGCCCCTCGCAAGTCACTCATCCTCCCTGAGTTTAACTAAAATGAGGTTACTTCTGTGAGACGTGAAAGAGGTGAGGATACCTGGGAAGGGCTCACTACAGTGCCTGGCACAGGGAGAGGGTGCCACACAAGGAGAGCTGTGAGAACTCTTAACAGAGGCCCTGCCCATGGTGGGTGGTCAGAGGAGGAAGCAATCCATTCTGACTGGGGACAGGAGATCTAAGAGGAGGTGGGAAGGCATCACTCACCTTCCAGCCATGTCTCTAATACCCCCACACATGTACCCTGATTCTAGTCTCACCAGGCTACTCAGAGGCCTGGAAGTGGCCATGTTTTTTCACACCATCAGGCTCTTGCCGGCACTCTTCCCACTGCTGTTCCCCCTACTGTGAATATCCTTCCCTGTCCTTAACCTGATTAACACCCTGGCTACCTTCCAGGGTGCCCACCACTATCACTTTCAAAGAAGCCTTCCTGGCTACCAGACCAGGTGGTCACGGCCTCCTTGGAGCTAGTTCCATTTTTGCCATCCCCCTGCCCTGCAGCTCCTGCTGTGCTGTGGTTTTCTTCTGGGTGTCTGTCCTTGCTGACAATGTCTTCTTGATGGTGGAGGTCAGGTTTAATCCTTCTATCCAGACTAAAGCATATTTGTTTATTGAATGAAGAATAGAATAAATGAGCAAGGAATATTGAGTTCATTTAGGATTAAGTAGGCATTCTCCAGGCTCTTCCAATGACCAATTTACCTCTACCCCACATCACATCTGGCTTTCTCCAAGAGCCCTGCCACAGCAGGTGGTGGGTTCTAGGAAGGCCTCTGTGGGGCACTGGGCTCCTCCCTGAGGAAAGAGTTTTCTCTGCCTCCTTCTACCCTAATGTCCTTTTCTTTCCTTTCTAGGTCTCAGAACGGCCCCGGAGCCTCCCCCCAGCCCCTGAATCAGAGAGCACCCCTTGATGCCCTCTGGCAGGGCCCACCCCAGTCCCAGGAGAGAAAGATGTAAGGGAGCAAAGAGCTTGAGGAATTCCATACTCCCGCTGGTCCGGGACATGGAAATTTGGACTCAGAGAGGGCCTGGACTGGGCAGGGACTGGGAGGGTTGCCTGGGTCCCCAGGACTTGGGGTCTTGACTCCCAGCCCACATCTTGCCCTCTTCTCTGCTCCCTGCCTTAGCCAGTGCTAGCCATTGGGAATAGAATGACCCCCCTTCTGCCCTGGTGTCCAGGGTGATAGTGCCAAAGCTCTTACATCCAGTGCCAAGACCCAGGAAGCTTGTAAGAGTCTGGATAAGGGATGGAGGGTCCCTGGGAGCAGGAGCTGGGTCTCTGGGAGCAGGTTGGGGATCTTAATCTGCAGATGCGTGGTCCCTAGCTGAGGCTAAGATAAGGCAAGTCCAGGTCTTTGCTTAGGGTCTTGTTAGAAAAGACAGGCACTGATCCAGAAGAAAGGAGGATAGAGAATAAGTGAGAGAGGATGTAGGTGAAGGTGAGAGAGAGGCAAGGGAGGAGAAAGTGGAGGAGGAGGTCATAGTGACTAGAAGGAGGCAGAAGCCTTGCAGAGGAGGAGGAAGAGGGATGAATGAAGGAGGAGGATACAGAAAAGAAGGAGGGAGAGACAAGGATAGGAAAGAGAGGGAGCAGAGAGAACACAGACCCACAATCACTTCTCTGGGGAGGAGCTTGGTGAGATTGGGGACAAGGAGGGGTTCAGCATCACCAGGCCTCCTAAAGAGGAGGAGAATCCTGACAGGGATAGAATGGGGAGGGTATTTATAAGAGCTTCTTGGTGGGAGATGGGTATCCAGGGGGCCACTGGAGGGTCTCTGGGCATACTTTGGCCCTTCCCCAAAAGGGAGTTCCTTTTTCCCAAAGCTTCAACCAACTGTGTATTAGGAGAATATAGGGGCATTTTATTATTGATTACAGTTATTATTGTTATTATATTACTATTTTTATCAAACTTCCCCCTACTGAAGTGTGGGGGGCAAAATAAGTATTTATCTCCTCAAATGCCACATTCCCAGGAGGGACAGACCCTGATGCTCTGTGAGGCAGCAGGAAACCAATAAAGACAACTTTGTAAGCTGCTGGCCTCCCCGCCTGGATCTGTCTTCCTGGGGTTCAGAAGAAGGGGCATCAGGGATGGAGGAGAGATCTGGGAGGAGTCACTTCTACTTAGATTGGGTACCCATGAAGCTGGGCTGGGGCTCATAGTAGGCCCTAAAGCTAGGGGAGAGTACTAAAAAGAGACTTCAGGGTACCACCATCTTGTGAATGGGGGTTGGAGGGCATCTATCGAATTCTAGGGCCAAATTAGGAACCCCAGTGTGACAGTCAAGACAACCTGGGTTCTCGTATAGCTATGCAGGCATAGGTAAGTTACCTGACTTCTCTAAGCCTCAGTTTCCCCATCTATAAATGGGAATCATAAAACCCATCTCATGGGAGGTTCTGGTGAGAATTTGTGAGATAATGACATAAAATGGCTTGGGGGTGCAGATGCCTGAAGAGGGCCCTGGGCAGGCAGCAAGCAAGCTAAGACCTGGCGCTATCCCTCACTCTTTTGGAGTTATGGCTGCATCCTTGGTGCTCAGCAATAATTTAGCCAAAAGACTTTCAGATGTCCAAATCTTTACATTTTTAGAAAATCCGTTTTCTTACACTTTTTTTTTTTTTTGAGACAGAGTCTCACTCTGTCTCCTAGGCCAGAGTGCATTAGTGTCAGCCTAGCTTGCTGCAGCCTAACTCCTGGGCTGACGTAACTCTCCTGCCTTAGCCTCCAGAGTAGCTGAGGCTATAAGACTATAGGCTTCCACCACAATGCCCAGCTAATTTTTTCTTTTTTCTTTTTTGACACAGTCTCAAGCTGTTGCCCTGGGTGGAGTGCCATTTTGTCACAGCTCACAGCAACCTCAAACTCTGGGGCTTAAGTGATTCTCTTGCCTCAGCCTCCCAAGTAGTTGGGACTGCAGGCACCTGCCACAACACCTGGCTGTTTTTTGGTTGTAGTTCTCATTGTTTGGCAGGCCTGGGCTGGATTTGAACCCACCA
Source organism: Galagoides demidoff (assembly GCA_963574575.1). Lineage (NCBI taxonomy): Eukaryota > Metazoa > Chordata > Mammalia > Primates > Galagidae > Galagoides > Galagoides demidoff. The sequence goes on from CAUYQV010004986.1 coordinate 14,653, forward strand.
AGCTCCACTGTATGTGGCTGGTGCCTTAGCCGCTGAGCTACGGGCACTGAGCCAGCTGGCTAATTTTTTGTTTTTAGTAGAGACTGTGTCTTGTGGTTTCTCAGGCTGGTCTTTGTCTTACTCTGTTGCCCTGGTTAGAGTGCCACGGTATCAGCCCAGCTTGCAGCAACCTCAAATTCTTAGGTTCAAGTGATCCTCCTGCTTCAGTCTCCCAAGTAGCTGGGACTACAACACCAATCACAACACCCAGTTAATTTTTTTTTTTTTGCATTTTTGGCCAGGGCTGGGTTTGAACCCACCACCTCTGGCATATGGGGCCAGCACCCTAATCCTTTGAGCCACAGGCACCACCCGACACCCAGTTAATTTTTTTTCTTTTATTTTTTAGTGACAGAGTCTCACTTTGTCGCCCTCAGTAGAGTGCTGTGGCATCACAGCTCACAGCAACCGCCAGCTCTTGGGCTTAGGCAATTCTCTTGCCTCAGCCTCCTGAGTAGCTGGGACTACAGGTGCCCCCCACAACACCCGGCTATTTTTTTGTTGTTGTTGCTGTTTGGCCCAGGCTGGGTTTGAACCTGCCACCCTCTGGTATATGGGGCCAGCGCCCCACTCACTGAGCCACAGGCGCCACCTGATTTTTCCTATTTTTTAGTAGAGATGGAGTTTCCCTCTTGCTGTTAGTTTCAAACTCCTGAGCTCAAGGGATCCACCCACCTGCCAAAGTGGTAAGATTTACAGCCATGAGCCATGGTGCCCAGTCTTCGAGTTATGTTTCTGTTGAAATTACTGCTCCACCAAAAAAAAAAAAAAAAACAAATAAAAAATAAAAGTAAAGGCTGGGCACAGTGGTTCACACCTGTAAGACTCTCTCAAAAAATTAAATACACAGTGGCTCACGGCTGTAATCCCAGCACTTGGGAGGCCAAGTCAGGTTGATTGCCTGAGTTCATAGGTTTGAGACAGAGTAAGACCTCGTCTCTAAAAATAACCGGGCATTGAGGCAGGCGCCTGTACTCCCAGCTACTTGGGAGGCTGAGGCAAGAGAATTGCTTAAGCCTAGGAGTTGGAGGTTGCTGTGAGCTGTGATGCCATGGCAGTCTACCCAGGGCAACAGCTTGAGGCTCTGTCTCGAATAAATAAATTATAAAAATGAAAATAGCCAGGCACTGGCTCAGTGCCTGTGGCTCAATTGGCTAAGGCGCCAGCCATGTACACCTAAGGTGGTGGGTTCGAATCCCCAGCCCGGGCCTGCCAAACAACAATGATGGCTGCAACCAAAAAATGGCCAGGCGTTGTGGCGGGCGCCTGTGGTCCCAGGTACTTGGGAGGCGGAGGCAGGAGACTCGCTTGAGCCCAGGAGTTAGAGGTTGGTATGAGCTGTGATACCATAGCACTCTACCCAGGGGGATAGCTTGAGGCTCTGTCTCAAAAAAAAAAAAAAAATAGCCAGGCACTGTGGCAGGCACCTGTAGTCCCAGCTACTTAGGAGGCTGAGGCAAGAGAATCACTTAAGCTTAGGAGTTTGAGCTTGCTGTGAGTTATGACGTCACTGTACTCTAAGGTGACCAGATTTTAACATTGGTAAAGGAGGACACCATTGACCAGGGGTGAGAGTGGGTGTTCTTAATTAAAAGTTTGGTCTATATGGAGCAACAAAAATTTTCATAGAACGCAAAAATAGTATCGTAATATATATATTTTTAATTTCAACATAAGTACAATTTACAAATATAATACATTAAAAAAAATTATGCATAGGGCAGTGCCTGTGGCTCAAAGGAGTAGAGCACTGGCCCCATATGCCGAAGGTGGCAGGTTCAAACCCAGCCCTGGCCAAAAAAAAAAAAAAAAATTATGTATAGTATTATTTTATTCTTTGGCATATTTCTCATTTGAGTGAATTTTTTTTTTAGTAGATTGCTGTTGTTTAAAAGGTCGTGAAATTTTCACAAGAATTTGTTGGCTCGGCGCCTGTGGCTCAATCGGCTAAGGCGCCAGCCACGTACACCTAAGGTGGTGGGTTCGAATCCCCAGCCCGGGCCCGACAAACAACAATGATGGCTGCAACCAAAAAAATGGCCAGGCGTTGTGGCGGGCGCCTGTGGTCCCAGCTACTTGGGAGACGGAGGCAGGAGACTCGCTTGAGCCCAGGAGTTGGAGGTTGCTATGAGCAGTGATGCCATGGCACTCTACCCAGAGGGATAGCTTGAGGCTCCGTCTCAAAAAAAAAAAAAAAAAAAGAATTTGTTAAATTATATTTCACACATAAAATGGCTTTCAAAGTCTCAAAACTTAATTGTGATTTTTCTGATGTCCACGCTTTGTTTACCGTGGAAAAAACGTGTTCAGTCGCAGCATTAGTTCCTGGTAAGGACAGCGTGTATCCCACAATTTTTAGTGCATTATTGTATGGAACATGGTTTGTTTCGAAATGATGAAATATTTCTAAACATTTGTTCTCTATTGTGATTTTTGCTGATGCCCAAGAGTTAACCTTTTCCTTACCAATATATTTTTTTAATAATGATACCTCCTAAGTCGTGTCACTTTTAAAGCCGGCACTAGACTTTTTGCCGCCACTGTAAAATATAAATACGAGTACTGTCTGCTAAATTCATGAAATAAATAAATAAATTACTTACCTAAATTATCTGCATAGCTGATTTGTTGACATCACTTGTTTAACTAGCACACAGTACAATGTGTATCATCTGAGAGACAGTTACAAAATGTTTTCATGGTTGCCAACGCCAAAAAATGCCATTTTTCATTAAGTCCAAACAATGGTGGTTGAATTCTAACAACTGATCAACAATGCGAACTTTGGTAAGCAGTTCTCGATAATCAGTTCTCAACAGTTATTTGTTATTATTAAAGTTTAACATTATAAAATTAACAAAAATAATATAAAACTCATATCCTGGCAAAATAGCCACATGGCAGTGTTGGGACCAGAATTCCTGTTGAGAGACCACCACACACATGTAAAGACAAAAAGTTCTTTATTTTGCAAGCATATCCCTGGGCCACTCTTCCCTTCAGCGCGGCTGGAGTAAGGGTGACCCCCTAGTGAAGTGAGCTGAGGTTTTTAAAGCGCATAGAGGAATTTCATCAGGTGTTTTGCCGGCAGGGCTGCTATTGGCTGAGCTGTTCATGGTTAGGGACCCTCTAGAAAGGGGCGGCTACTTGTTTGTTCCAGACAGTTTGGCTCCTTCTGAGCTAATTGTCCTTGCCTAGAAGTGAGGGAGGGAGGCAGTCTCCTTCTGATACTGATTCCACCTGGGTGACCTTGCCCAGGAGGGGAGTAGGGAGTTTACATTAGCCTTTTCATTTCCAAATGAAGTTACATTAACCTCTTCATTCCCAAATGGAGTTACATTAATCTTTTCAGCAACTGTTCCCGTTCTCCCTCAGTTCCCTAGCTTGTCCTGCATTCTTTCCAAAAATCGAGACTTTTCAAAAACGCAGTGGGACACAGGACAAATTGTTAAAAATCAGGACTGTCCCGACAAAAGTGGGACGTCTGGTCACCTTACTGTACTCTATCTACGATGACAACGTGAGACTCTGTCTCAAAAAGAAATAATGGTTCAGCGCCTGTGGCTAAAGCGGCTAAGGTGCCAGCCACATGCACTTGAGCTGGTGGGTTTGAATCCAGCCTGGGCCCACCAAACAATAATGACAGCTGCAACCAAAAAATAGCCGGGCGTTGTGGCGGGTGCCTGTAGTCCCAGCTACTTGAGAGGCAGAGGCAGGAGAATCGCTTGAGCCCAGGAGTTGGAGGTTGCTGTGAGCTACAATGCCGTAGCACTCTACCCAGGGTGACAGCTTGAGGCTTTGTCTCAAAAAAAGAAAAAAAAAAAGGCTTGGCACCAGCCACATACACCTAAGGTGGTGAGTTCGAATCCAGCCCGGCCCGCCAAAACAATGATGGCTGCAACCAAAAAAATAGTTGTGTGCTGTGGCAGGCACCTGTGGTCCCAGCTACTTGGGAGGCTGAGGCAGGAGACTCGCTTGAGCCCAGGAGTTGGAGGTTGCTGTGAGCTGTGATGCCATAGCACTCTACCCAGGGGGATAGCTTGAGGCTCTGTCTCAAAAAAAAAAAAAATGAATGGAGGCTTTTACAGGTAATAGGTAAATGCACCAGTTCCAACTTACATACAAACTCAGCTTAAGAACAAACTTACAGAAGAACAAACTTACCTCATTGTTAACCCAGGAACTGATTGTATTTGGAGTATATAATAGAATATGGGATAGTGAAATTTGGGAGGGGACAGGATGTTTTCACTTTACTTACAGATATAAATATATTCTATCATATTCCATTAGCTATCATATTTATATTATGTTATAATGTATGTATAACATATCTATAACATTATATGATATGTATAATCCATGAAAAACATGATTTTATAAGTTGAATATATCATAGAAAAATATCATAGTGAAATTTCACAGGGCCTGGGATTTTTTTCTCTTTGCGCTAAAAGACATCCATTTTATTATACAGAATATTTATGTACTATATGTAATAAAATGGATGTCTTTTTTGTAATATATTAATGTAATATATTATAAAAGATGAGTACAGTGGCTCATGCCTGTGATCCCACCACTCTGGGAAGCTGAGGCAGGTGGATTACTTGAGCTCAGGAGTTTGAGACCAGCCTGAGCATGAGTGAGACCCCATCTCTCCTAAAAATAAAAAAAGGGCTCGGTGCCTGTGGCTCAAGTGGCTAAGGCGCCAGCCACATACACCTAAGTGGTGGGTTAGAATCCAGCCCAGGCCGGCCAAAACAACAATGATGGCTGCAACCAAAAAATAGCCAGGCGTTGCAGCGGGCGCCTGTGGTCCCAGCTACTTGGGAGGCGGAGGCAGGAGACTCGCTTGAGCCCAGGAGTTGGAGGTTGCTGTGAGATGTGATGCCATGGCACTCTACCCAGGGGGACAGCTTGAGGCTCTGTCCCCTCCCCCCCCAAAAAAAAGAACTAGCCAGGCTTTATAATGGGCACCTGTAGTCCTAGCTACTTGTCAGGCTGAGGCATGAGGCAAGGAGTTTGAGGTTGCTGTGAGCTACGGTGATACCACAGCAATCTACCCAGGAGGGCAGAGTGAGATTCTGACTCAGAAAAAAAAAAAAAAAATATATATATATATATATACACACACACACATATATGACAATATAGCTACAATAGACACATATATTATGTAATATGGACAATATATAATGTCATATATCATATCTATATAGTATATCTTAATTATGTAACAGCATACAAAATATAAAAATATATAATAATATATTACTATATAATACATATAAATACGTTCACACACATGAAATGGGAAAATCCTGGGTCTCCTGTCTAACTAACTGCAGTCCCTCACCTTCAGCTATGACGTCTGCAGCGCTCCGGGGTTGGCGGAGGTGCAGGGAGATGGCCCCCTTCACAAACACCCAGGCTGACCCTATCTGCCACTGGGAGGAGCTTGACACTCACATTTCTGATTCTCACCCCTGCCCTCCAGGAGGAGAATGTTCTGAGATGCCCAAGTCCAGCTCAGCCAGCTGAGTCACACCTGCAGTGCCAGGATCACCCTCCAGTGGGCTGAGACAGGCTGGAGAAGAGGGCTTCACTGTCTCCTGTCTTCCCTGTGGTAACGTCCCTTCACAGAGGTATCTTGGCCAGCAGGTCAGCTGGTCCCTGGGGCCTCAGTCTATGCCCAAGACTCCCCATAGGCCCTGCACCAAGTGTGGGGTGGGGAGACAACAGCTTCCCCTGCAGGGCCAGCCAGATGCCTTTGATGGGGTCTGAAGGGCTTTGTCCCTAAGGTTGAGCTTTTAGCAGGTGGATTTCCAGCAGAGAACAGGAGAGGAGTGCTGTGCCCTGGGCTCTGCCGGCCTTACAGACCTCCGTGGCGTTACAGACCTCCCTAGCGTTGCTGGGAGTAGCAGGTGGAGTTTGCCATGAGGGAGGCCCATGACTAGTGCATTATCATTTTTTTTTAATTAAGTCAAATACACATAGATCATGAATACATTCATGCATATGTGGGATACGATGTGCTGATTTTTTTTTATACAATCTGACATGGTTACCTTAAACCAATCAACATACCTTTACCCTCATTAACTTGATTATTGTACCAAAATATCTCTGTTCTACACTTCACAGATTTGACTTGTACCCTGGTCATATGCTCCGTAGGTGACAGGTCTCAATCCTTCTGTCCCTTCCGAAATTGTTCTGGAATCTTCGCCACCAAAGTGATGGGCTAGCTGGTGGGGCCTTTGGGAGGTGATGAGGTCCTCAGGGTGCAGCCTCAGGGATGGTATCGGTGTCCTTATAAGAGGGACCCCAGAAAGCTCCCTCTCCCCTTCCACCATGTGAAGACACAGTGAGGAGGTGAGTCCCCAGCACTCAGAACATCTGCCATGCCAAGTTCTTGAACTTCCAGCCTCCAGGACTGTTGAGAATAAATACGTGTGTTCTTAAGACACCCCATTTATCTTATTTTGTTATACTAACATACTAAGATCCTCACTCCATATAAATTGTTCTATCCTGGCTCGATGCCTCTGGCTCAATCGGCTAAGGCACCAGCCACGTACACCTAAGGTGGCGGGTTCGAATCCCCAGCCCGGGCCCGCCAAACAACAATGATGGCTGCAACCAAAAAATGGCCGGGTGTTGTGGCGGGCACCTGTGGTCCCAGCTACT